>JAEAOA010001336.1:0-199670 GCA_016746295.1 Potamilus streckersoni
GGATTCAAAGTGGAGGAGGATCTCGGATAATGATAAGAACGTTCATAAAGGAATTAGATCATTTAAAAAAAAAAACAACATAATTTTAATAAATTTAAAGATGCAAATTGTTAGCTAAATGCAAATAGAAAGGAATATTCTATATACAAATTACACGAAGGTAATAAAGGTAGTAGTTAGACACTGTACATGTCTGAAAATCACATTACGGCAGCTAAAGCATGCTTCATAGTTATTAACCAAATTGATGATCATAGATCAGTCTTTCTTTTTCGGGGATGGAGGCACAAGACAGATGCACATATAATATAATATATATTAGTACTTGAAAGTGTGTTACGGAGGGTCGTGGGGAGGGGTAAAGTGGAATCGGTATGCTGACGATTGTGCAACATGCAAAACGGCTTATATGCAGTTTTCGTATGTGGGTATGATCTATGCTCGCACCATTTTTAAAATTTTACAGTGATGGTTCGTATATATTACAATGCTAAAATGATTTCAATAGAATTTTTACAGAAAAGTTATCCATATTTAATTTTGAAACGTATTCATTCTTTATTCTTGTCCCATGATGAGTGACAGATAACACTAGAGAGGACATTCCCTCCTCCTGGACCTTTCCCCTCCATCAGATAAGACTTACCCCAGACATCCCCCCATTTTCTTTATACAACTTTATTTATATTTAGCTTTGATGTATACTCGCATACCGCATCACAGTTAGTGCACGGATATGACTGTTGTCACCTGAAAAAATGTATTATTAAACGTAAAAAATATTATCTCTCTCTCTCTCTCTCTCTCTCTCTCTCTCTCTCTCTCTCTCTCTCTCTCTCTCTCTCTCTCTCTCTCTCTCTCTCTCTCTCTCTCTCACAAACACACACACACACACACTTATGGATTTTAAGGGTAGCTTGACACCACATTTGAACCGTGCACATAAATTCACACCCATTTTCAAGCAATGTTAGTTATAAGAAAAATGGGCATTGTTTATTTGTCAGTTAATTTCTAGTGCTTTTACTCGCGTAGAACAGGAAATTTATTTAAAGTATATTGAATAGGACTTTATTTATTGTGCATATTTGGTATAGTTAAGATGAACAATAGATGTTAACAGAGCTTAAATAATGTCAGCCTAAATCAGATCTTCGGTGGAAATTTGCCTCAGCAACCAAAGAAGTTGTACAAAGACTGTTCTTCTAGAACATAATCGCCGACGTCTGTCTGTCTCTTCTCTCTCTCTCTCTCTCTCTCTCTCTCTCTCTCTCTCTCTCTCTCTCTCTCTCTCTCTCTCACACACACACACACACACACACACACACACACACACACACACACACACACACACACACACACACACTTGATGCCATTGTCATGTTTTTCATTAAGATTTATGAATTTGTTTGAATCTATTATACCAATTTTATTCGTTCTACAGACGTACGTTTCCTGGGGTGAACTATTGGTCACCATATGAAGTGATTCTAAAATTACATTCAAGCGGAAATTGACAGAAAAGCAAGGTTTACATGAACATTTAACCATAACTATTATTCACTCCCATAGATTTAAGCTGGATACATTGTGAACTGAGACACAAGTCATTTGGATTTTGTCAGTGGTAGGCGAACTTTTCAACATCATCCCAGGCCATAGGGGTAAGTGTCAAAGCTTTGCCTTATTTGATTCTGTGAAACTTTTGTTTTTTGTTATGCAGGGTGATAAAGCTTTGTTACACTGCTTGCTTTGTTATTACCATTTTAGTGATAGTTTGATTTTTTTTTATAGATTTAACACGTGTACATAGTCAAGATGGATGGAATGAACCTACCGATCTTGAGAGTGAGCGTTAATGGAATTGTAATTAAAATTGACAAAATATCTCGGGCTAAAAAAACACAAGGGATGCCTGAACATGTGGTGAGAAAACTAGAAGACCTTGATGCCTTAGTTCTCTCCAGTAATCATACAACAAAGAGGAAATCAGGATGGCAACAATTGTTCGACGTTTTTGCCAAAGGATTAAATTTTGAAAGCCTACAAGTGAATTACAGGTACGTCTTTTACATATTAAGCTGAATAATTGGAATATGTTTTACATGTTTGTGCCAACTGGCGGAATTAAGTCAAAAAATTTGTATAATAAACGCAAATCATTATATTCAACGTTTTGTTGAATACCCAAATATTATATAGGAGATTTTAACTGGATATTGTCAGAATTGTACAAATGTGGGGGCAGGGAATCTCGGATAATGATAAGAACGTTCATACAGGAATTAGATCATTTAAAAGACATAAAGATGCAAATTGTTGGCTAAATGCAAATAGAAAGGAATATTATATATACAAATTACACGAGGGTAATACATGTCTGAAAATCACATTACGGCAGCTAAAGCATGTTTCATAGTTATTAACAAAATTGTTGATCATAGACCAGTCTTTTTTTTAACTTTTTTTCGGGGGGGGGCACCAGACAGATACCCCCACCACCTAGATCAGGTTTTTGTTTATGTGCACAACAGATGTATTGCAGATGTGATATTTATAATAGAATTTTGAAGACCCTAGTGTATCTAAAGGGTGACCTTCCTCTCTGATTTTAATCATCAGATTGGGTAGGTGCTTTCCCTTTACCGAAGAGACTCTTGCTTAAGGGGTCACCTATGTCCTGTGTATGCCATCTATCTATATATAATGCTATATGTATATTGCTATATTGTATGTGTGCTATATGTGTATATGTAAGGACGGCATCCTAAAACCAAATTACAAATAAGTCGTATATATACATACATATAAAATATTCTATTAATTATTTAGATTTTTGAATTTCGTATGAGAAATGGCTTAAGTTATCCAAAAATAAAGCCTATAGTTTTAGTGTCATTTATCATATACAGTTTGAATATAGGAGGCTGATCATAAAGCCGGTTTGCAAGGAGTCACAAGTCTTTATTTATTTGAAACTGACTCGCTTCTTTTGTCATGACCGGGCCTTACTCCATACTCTCCATGAAATATTATATCTAAATATATATTTTCTAAATGTGCAAATATAACATTCGTTCAATTTATTAGTTCCATTTTTTCCCCATGGAATCCTTTGTTTCAAAATGTAATGTTTTTCTACTGTTTGTCCATGTCCAGCACATGTATTTTTCAGAGGTTCCTCCAGCAGCCTTCCCACTTTGCGTAGCGCCTTGTGGTTTCGCCTGGTGGCCTTATTGTATCATACTTCATACATGTGCAGGTTCCCTGTCCTGAAAACCCAAATGTACAGTTTTTTAGTTGTAAAATATGTTGTGTTTTATAAAGAGGTTACTTTGGTATAGTCTTAATTATTGCCAACTCACCTGTCAACCACATATTATGTAGAAATTTAAAAAGTAAATAGTGGAAAGCCTTGTCTCACTGATCTTTGTATTTCAAATTTCTCCGTATTAGTTCCATTCACATGTACTCGTGCAGTTAGTCTTCGTATAGGACTTGATGGGTCTCCAATTTTTAAGTCCTCTTTATCCCCTTTACTTTTATTTATTAAAATTATTAATCTTTCTCTCATTTAAAATTTCATTTTATAATTTTTTAGTAGCATATTGGTATTTCTAATATTCTAAGATCGGCACTAACTCACGTTTGAATCGAGTCCATCTCTTCCATGTATATTCCCTTTGGATAAGGAGTTAAAGTCCTATTTAATTCTTGAGATTTATATAAGTTACTGTAATCCTTTATTTTCCCTACTATTCTATTTTGTCAGTTAGTAAAACATTATTTTCGTCTCTTAATGCATGGATTTCATTTCTCCTTACCTATATTCTTCTATCTTTGCTAGTCTTCTGGATGTGTTATAGATGTACGATTATTTCCCTGCTCTTGTTTATCTTCAACTAGTGTTGTTAAATTTCAATGTACATTTACCCCACCTATCTTTATTTCGCGATTTTATCTCAATTTCTATTATAATATTGTGATCTGTATATTGTGATCTGTAATCTATTTATTGGTTATTTGTGAATTTACTTATAGGCCTTTTTACTATAAAATTTATATATTCTTCTTGCAAGTTTATTTTTGTAAATGGTTCGTAGATTTTATCTCTTATATCAATTAATTTATATCTGATAAAAACAAATTCATCGATTTTAAGAACTTTTTATCATTAGTATTAGTTCCCCTATCCAATTAAAATCACCACCTATAATTAGATCTTCCATTTAAAAAGTACTCGCATATTTATTAAGATTCTCAAGAAAATTAGATTTCTTATATTTGTTAGCTGGGAAATACACATTTATTATGTTTATTTTATTAACTTTTATTTTATTAACTTTTATGTGGAGTAATCTCTCAAAAAAATTATTAATCTATTCCCTCCCATTTCAGCCTATTGTCTACTTTTATAATTATAGCTGCACCACCTTCAGATCTTCACCAATATAGTTACTTTTTAGAATTGCATTTGAGTTTTCTCTCCGTATAGGATGTTTTTCCTTATTAAAACCAGTGTTTATTTCTTGTCTTAAAATAATTTCATGGTTCATAAAATCTTTTTTGGTTATAAATCCCATTATCTATTAACTGAAACTATACGGAAGTTTGTTTATATATATATATATATATATATATATATATATATATATATATATATATATATATATATATATATATATATATATATATATATATATATATATAATTAATTAATTATATAATTATATCGGTCATTATTCATGTTTAGCATCTAAAGTTTATTAGTTTTTTGGGGGGGAAAAAGTATCCCCCCCCCTTGTTTCCTCATAGTTGTTTTACAAGTTTCAAAATCTCTCATCTTCAATAGTTTGACAAATCTCGGTAATATGTATTTTCGAATTTTCATTTTAAATTTCCAGTTTCCAGTGATTTTTCGTCTTTTTTGTCCAAATCGTTGTCTTTGTTTGTCCCCTCCTTTTTTATTAAGGGTGGAGGATGATAGCAGAGAAGGACGCAATTCTTTTGATTTTTCTTCTCTAGTTTTGCTAGGTGTGCTAGGAGTTGAAATAGGGGACTTTTAAGTTCAATCTTGTCTAGTGATTTCAGTCATCGCTAACTCGTTTTACCATACTATCATCTTAGTTGAGGTAATGGGCCAAGAGGTCAAATGACCTACCTTTCTCAAAATTCCTTGTCTTACTGGTAAGCCGTTCTCCTCCTCTCCCTTATCCCCTTCTTCTAAAAGAGGATAGAAACGGTTTCTTGTAAGCATGTCTAATTTCCAGCTCTTTATTGTTTGTCTGGTATTGTGTGTTGGCTTTTGAGATTGAGTAATTTTTCCCACACTTGCTCTTTTCTTACTTGTTCAACACTCCAACTAGGGTCAATGCCATAAAAACAAGTTGGAATAAAACCACATATGGTGTTTTATGAGACTCTTCTGCAGGCCTGCTAACTTCGCGTGTCGCCATGTGATATAACCCTACGTTGTCCGTGTCCCTTCCTCCATGCGTTGTGGTACCTGTAAAAAGGAGAAAAAGTTGAAAATTAAATCAACTTAAACAAAAATTATCTTTTTACTTCCTTATACTTAAAATTGAACCACATTTACTTATTGTGCTTAAAATAAAACTTATTATTTGCATGTATTTGAGTTGGTTGCAATAATTATCCAGATATATACAGCTCTATACACTCCATATTTTTTAAAGAAAGTTAAGTATTCCTTCTCTCTTATTCTGATCATTTCACAATACAGTAAGAGATGTTTTATTGTATATTCAGACTTTTTACATAAAGGACATTTTGGTGTAGTTGTAATAAATTTATTCTTTTTGCTACATCCCCACGTGTTGTATAAAAATTTAAAAATTATGCTTTGTATTTTAAGAGTTTATTTAAGCCCAAAGTTTCGAATTGTTTACCAGTTTACCCACCACACTTCATTCTCAATTTTACATCTTTTATTTTTATAAAAATGTTCTCAGAGTTTTATAGGTATATATTTTTGCACATCTCATACAATTTCAATGTCTATATATTTAATTATATCCTTTATATATTGTAATCTTTTAGGTACTTCAATTATTTTACTAATAGCATTGTTCCTATATAATTATTGTTTGTTTTCTAAAGTATAACCAAACCAATATAAGTGTATCCCTTCACAAGGGATATATAGGTTTAGGCTGAATATTTTTAAAGCGTTCTACGATAGTTGCAATTTTTATTAAAGTTGGACATGGTAGATTAAGTCCTCCTTTTTTCCATTGCTCTATACATAGTTTCTTCTTGTATATTGTGTGTTTTACAATCAGATATATAATTATTTAATTATCTAATTTTTCTAAAATCTTGTTATTCATTTCAAACGATTTTAAAACAATTTATATTAGGATATAGATACGTAACTATTTGTACTATTTCCATTAAAATTATTGGTATGGGTGCCCAGATTTCAATTTGATTTATATTATTTATTATTTAATATTTGTTTATTGTTATCAGATTCTTCATTTTGCCCAAAGAAAATCCCTAGGACTTTTACCGTTTTCTTTATGTATTGTAGAGGCAATCGAGGATGATTCCCTCTCCATTTTCCTATTTTAGTATTTCCGCTTATTATGATTAATTTTTGACCTTGATGCTTTACCAAAATTTTCATATTCCTCCATTAGTTATTTGAAAGAATTAGGGTTGTGAAATCATCCACGTGTTGTAGCATTTTAAATTCATCTTTCAAAATAGGTATTTCTTCTCTTCTGTTGTTACTCCTTTTTTTGATACTGATATTGTATTTCAAATTTTTCCGTGATTAAGTTTGACATCTTTGATATATTTAATTCATTATTAAAGTTTTTGATTTGAAGAAAGGTCAACGAAAATTTATTTGAACCACTCATCTGTTTTATCGATATTGTTATTCGAGTTACGAGACGAGACGAGACGAGACGAGACGAGACGAGACTGCGGTCGCCTTGCCCGGCTTGCCAGTGAATGGGCATGTGATGACCAGCCATGGTAAAGGCGGCCATGCTACGCTGAGTATGTCTTGCTTGGCTTGCCAGTGAGTGAGTGCTACGCTGCGTCCGCCCTGTCCCGCTTGCCAGAAAAGCCTGAATGGCCCGGCCAGCCATGGCAGGGTCAGCCTCTGCTACGCTGCGTCCGCCCTGCCCCGCCTGCCAGAAAAGCCTGAATGGGCCGGCCAGCCATGTCAGGAGCGGCATCCGCTACTCTGCATCCGCTCTGCCCCGCTTGCCAGAAAAGCCTGAATGGGCCGGCCAGCCATGGCAGGAGGCCCTCTTTTACGCTTCATCCGCCTTGCCCGGCTTGCCAGTATGTGGGCATGGGCTGGCCAGCCATGGCAAGAGCGGCCGCGCTACGCTGCGTCCACCTTGCCCGGCTTGCCAGTGAGTGGGCCTCGGCTACGCTGCGTCCGCCCTGCCCCGCTTGCCAGAAAATCCTGAGTGAGCCGGCCAGTCATGGCAGGAGCGGCCTCCACTACGCTGCGTTCGCCTTGCCCGGCTTGCCAGTGAGTGGGCATGGGCTGGCCATACATGGCAAGGGCGGCCGCGCCACGTTGCGTCCGCCATTCCCGGCATGCCAGTGATTGGTCATGGGCTGACCAGCCATGGCAAGAGCGGCCTCTTCTTCGCTGCGTTCTCCCTGCACCACTTGCAAGAAAAGCCTGAATGGGTCTGCCAGCCATGGCTGCAGCGGTTTCCGCTACGCTGCGTCCGCCCTGTCCCGCTTGCCAGAAAAGCATGAATGGGCCGGCCAGCCATGGCAGGAGCTGCCTACGCTACTCTGCGTCCGCCCTGCCCCGCTTGCCAGAAAAGCTTGAATGGGCCGGCCAGCCATGGCAGGAGCGGCCTCCACGACGCTGCGTCCGCCCTGCCACGCCTGCCAGAAAAGACTGAATTTCCCGGCCAGCCATAGCAGGAGCTTACGCTTCGTCCGCCTTGCCCGGCTTGCCAGTGAGTGGGCATGGTCTGGCCAGCCATGGCAAGAGCGGTCGAGCTACGCTGAGTCCGCCTTGCCCGGCTTGCCATTGAGGAGGAATGGCCTGGCCAGCCATTGAGTGGGCATGGGCTGGCCAGCCATGGCAAGAGCGGTCACGCTACGCTGCTTCCGCCTTGCCCGGCTTGCCAGTTGGTGGGCATGGGCTCGCCCTCCATGGCAAGATCGGCCTCCTCTACGCTGCGGGCGTCCTGCCTCGCTTGCCAGAAAAGCCTGAATGGGCAGGCCAGCCATGGCAGGAGCGGCCTCCCCTACGCTTCGTCAGCCTTGCCCGCCTTGCCAGTGAGTGGGCATGTGATGACCAGCCATGGTAAGAGCGGCCTTGCTACGCTGAGTATGCCTTGCCCGGCTTGCCAGTGAGTGGGAATGGCCTGGCCAGCCATGGCAAGAGCGGCCGCGCTACGCTGCGTCCACCTTGCCCGGCTTGCCAGTGAGTGGGCATGGGCTGGCCAGCCATGGCAAGGGTGGCCGCGCTACGCTGAGTCCGCCTTGCCCGGCTTGCCAGTGAGTGGGAATGGCCTGGCCAGCCATGGCAAGGGCGGTCGCGCTACGCTCCGTCCGCCTTGCCCGGCATACCAGTGAGTGGGCATGATCTGACCAGCAATGGCAAGGCCGGCCTCCTCTTCGCTGCAGTCGCCCTGCACCGCTTGCCGTAAAACCCTGAATGGGACGGCCAGCCATGGCACGAGCGGTCTCCGTTACGCTGCGTCCGTCCTGTCAATCTTGCAAGAAAAGCTTGAATGGGCCGGCCAGCCATGGCAGGAGCTGCCTCCGTTACGCTGCGTCCGCCCTGCCCCGCTTGCCACAAAAGCTTGATAGGGCCGGCCAGCCATGGCAGAAGCTGCCTCCGCTACGCTGCGTCCGCCCTGCCCCGCTTGCCAGGAAAGCCTTAATGGGCCGGCCAGCAATGGCAGGGGCAGCCTCCGCTACGCTGCGTCCGCCCTGCCCCGCCTGCCAGAAAAGCCTGAATTGGCCGGCCAGCCATGGCAGGAGCGGCATCCGATACTCTGCATCCGCCCTGCCCCGCTTGCCAGAAAAGCCTGATTGGGCCGGCCAGCCATGGCAGGAGCGGCCTCCTTTACGCTTCGTCCGCCTTGCCCGGCTTGCCAGTGAGTGGGCATGGGCTGGCCAGCCATGGCAAGAGCGGCCGCGCTACGCTGCGTCCACCTTGCCCGGCTTGCCAGTGAGTGGGCCTCGGCTACGCTGCGTCCGCCCTGCCCCGCTTGCCAGAAAAGCCTGAGTGAGCCGGCCAGTCATGGCAGGAGCGGCCTCCCCTACGCTGCGTTTGCCTTGCCCGGCTTGTTAGTGAGTGGGCATGGGCTGGCCAGACATGGGAAGGGCGGCCGCGCTACGTTGCGTCCGCCTTTCCCGGCTTGCCAGTGAGTGGTCATGGGCTGGCCAGCCATGGCAAGAGCGGCCTCCTCTTCGATGCGGTCGCCCTGCCCCACTTGCCGGAAAAGCCTGAATAGGCCTGCCAGCCATGGCAGCAGCGGTCGCCGCTAAGCTGCGTCCGCCCTGTCCCGCTTGCCTAAAAAGCTTGAATGGGCCGGCCAGCCATGGCAGGAGCTGCCTCCGCTACGCTGCGTCCGCCATGCCCCACTTGCCAGAAAAGCTTGAATGGGAAGGCCAGCCATGGCAGGAGCAGCCTCCGCTACACTGCGTTCGCAATACCCCGCTTGCCAGAAAAGCCTGAATGAGCCGGCCAGCCATGGCAGGAGCGGTCTCCGCTACCCTGAGTCCGCCCTACCCGGCATGCCAGAAAAGCCTGAATGGGCCGGACAGCCATGACAGGAGCGGCCTCCGCTACGCTCCGTCCGCCCTGCCCAGCTTGCCAGAAAAGCCTGAATGGGCCGGACAGCCATGGCAGGAGCGGCCTCGGCTACGCTGCGTCCGCCCTGCCGTGCTTGCCAGAAAACCCTGAATGGGCCGGTCAGCCATGGCAGGAGCGGCATCCGCTACGCTGCGTCTGCCCTGCCCAGCTTGCCAGAAAAGCCTGATTGGGCCAGCCAGCCTTGGCAGCAGCGGCCTTCCCTACACTGCTTCCGCCTTGCCCGGCTTGCCAGTGAGTGGGCATGGGCTGGCCAGCCATTGCAAGAGCGGCCGTGCTACGCTGAGGCCGCCATGCCCGACTTGCCAGTGAGTGGGCATGGGCTGGCCAGCCATTGCAAGAGCGGCCGTGCTACGCTGAGGCCGCCATGCCCGACTTGCCAGTGAGTGGGCATGGGCTCGAATGCCAGGGCAAGAACGGCCGTGCTAAGCTACGTCCGTCTTCCCCCACATGCCAGTGAGTGGGCAATGGCTCGCCCGCAATGGCCAGAGAGGTCGAACTATGTAGCTTCCGCCTTGCCCGGCTTGCCAGTGAGAGGGCATGGGCTGGCCAGCCATGGCAACAGCGGCCGCATTACGCTTCGTCCGCCTTGCTCGGCTTGCCAGTGAGTCAGTGAGTTGTCATTGCCTTGCCAGCCATGGCAAGAGCGGCCGCGCCACGCTGCGTCCATGGCAATAGCGGCCGCGCTACGCTGCGGTCGCCCTGCCCCGCGTGCCAGAAAAGCCTGAATGGGCCGGCCAGCCATGGCAGTAGCGGCCTCCGCTACGCTGCGTCCGCCCTGTCCCGCTTGCCAGTGAGAGGGCATGGGCTGGCCAGCCATTGCAACAGCGGCTTCCGCTACGCTGCATCCGCCTTGCCCGGTTTGCCAGTGAGTGGGCATGGGCTTGCCAGCCATGGCAAAAGAGGCAGCGCTACTCTGCGTCCGCCCTGCCCGGCTTGCCAGAAAAGCCTGAATGGGCCGGCCAGCCATGGCACTAGCTGCCTCCACTACGCTGCGTCCTCCTTGCCCGGCTTGCCAGTGAGTGGGGATGGGCTAGCCAGCCATGGCAAGAGCGGCATCATCTACGCTGCGGACGCCCTGCCCCGCTTGCCAGAGAAGCCTGAATAGGCAGGACAGCCATGTCAGGAGGGGCCTCCCCTACGCTGAGTCCGCCTTGCCCGGCTTGCCAGTGAGTGGGCATGGGCTGGCCAGCCATGGCAAGAGCGGACGCGCCACGCTGCGTCCGCCTTGCCCGCCTTGCCAGTGAGTGGTAATGGCCTGGCCAGCCATGGCAATAGCGGCCGCGCTACGCTGCGGCCGCCTTGCCGGGTTTGCCAGTGAATGGGCATGGGCTGGCCAGCCATGGCAAGAGCGGCCGTGCTACGCTGCGTCCGCCTTGCCCGGCATGCCAGTGAGTGGGCATGGGCTGGCCAGCCATGGCAAGAGCGGCATCCTCTTCGCTGCGGTCGCCCTGCCCCGCTTGCCAGAAAAGCTTGAATGAACCGGCCAGCCATGGCAGGAGCTGCCTCCGCTACGCTGCGTCTGCCCTGCCCCGCCTGCCAGAAAAGCCTGAATTGGCCGGCCAGCCATGGCAGGAGCGGCATCCGTTACGCTGCGTCCGCCCTGCCCCGCTTGCCAGAAAAGCCTGAATGGGCCGGCCAGCCATGGCAGCAGCGGCCTAACTTACGCTTCGTCCGCCTTGCCCGGCTTGCCAGTGAGTGGGCATGGGCTGGCCAGCCATGGCAAAAGCGGCCGCGCTACGCTGCGTCCGCCTTGCCCGGCTTGCCAGTGAGTGGGCCTCTGCTACGCTTCTTCCGCCCTGCCCCGCTTGCCAGAAAAGCCAGACTGAACCGGCCAGCCATGGCAGGCGCGGCCTCCCCTACTCTGCGTCCGCCTTTCTTAGCTTACCACAGTGGTCATGGGCTGGCCAGACATGGCAAGGGCGGCCGCGCTACGCTGGGTCCTCCTTGCCGGTCTTGCCAGTGAGTGGGCAGGGGCTGGCCAGCCATGGCAAGAGCGGCAGCGCTACTCTGCGCCCGCCCTGCCCGTGTTGCCAGAAAAGCCTGAAAGGGCCCGCCAGCCATGACAGGAGCGGCCTCGGCTACGCTGCTTCCGCCCTGTCCCACTCGCCAGAAACGCCTGAATGGGCCGGCCAGCCATGGCAGGAGCGGCCTCCGCTACGCTGCCTCCGCCCTACCCCTCTTCCAGAAAAGCCTGAATGGGCCGGCCAGCCATGGCACTAGCGGCCTCCGCTATGCTGCGTCCGCCTTGCCCGGCTTGCCAGTGAGTGGGAATGGGCTGGCCAGCCATGGCAATAGCGGCCGCGCTAATCTGCTTCCGCCTTGCAAGGCTTGCCAGTGAGTGGTCATGGGCTGGCCAGCCATGGCAAAAGCGGCCGCGCTACTCCTCGTCCGCCCTGCCCGGGTTGGCAGAAGAGCCTGAATGGGCTGGCCAGCCATGACAGGATCGGACTCCGCTACACTGCGTCCGCCCCCTACCTCTTGCCAGAAAAGCCTGAATGGGCCGGCCAGCCATGGCAGAAGCGGCATCCGCCCTGCCCCGCTTGCCAGAAAAGCCTGAATGGGCCGGCAAGCCATGGCATTAGCTGCCTCCGCTACGCTGCGTCCTCCTTGCCCGGCTTGCCAGTGAGTGGGCATGGGCTGGCCAGCCATGGCAAAAGCGGCCTCCTCTACGCTGCGGTCGCCCTTCCCTGCTTGCCAGAAAAGTCTTAATAGGCAGGCCAACCATGGCAGGAGCGGCCTCCCCTACGCTTCGTCCGCCTTGCCCGGCTTGACGGTGAGTGGGCGTGGGCTGGCCAGCCATGGCAAGAGCGGCCGCGCCACTCTGCGTCCGCCTTGCCCTGCTTGCCAGTGAATGGGGATGGCCTGGCCAGCCATGGCAAGAGCGTCCGCGCTACGTTGCCTCTGCCTTGCCCTGTTTGCCAGTGAGTGGGCATGGGCTGGCCAGCCATGGCAAGAGCGCCTCCTCTTCGCTGCGGTCGCCCTGCCCCGCTTGCCAGAAAAGCTTGAATGGGCCGGACAGCCATGGCAGGAGCTGCTTCCATTACGCTGCGTCCGCCCTGCCCCGCTTGCCAGAAAAGATTGAATGGGCCGGCCAGCCATAGCAGGAGCGGCCTCCACTACGCTGCGTCCGCCCTGGCACGCCTGCCAGAAAAGCCTGAATTCCCCGGCCAGCCATGGCAGGACCTTACGCTTCGTCCGCCAGTGAGTGGGCATGGGCTGGCCAGCCATGGCAAGAGCGGCCTCCTCTACGCTGCGTTCGCCCTTCCCTGCTTGCCAGAAAAGCCTGAATAGGCAGGCCAACCATGGCAGGAGCGGCCTCCCCTACGCTTCGACCGCCTTGCCCGGCTTGCCAGTGAGTGGGCATTGTCTGGCCAGCCATGGCAAGAGCGGCCGAGCTACGCTGAGTCCGCCTTGCCCGGCTTGTCAATGAGTGGGAATGTCCTGGCCAGCCATTGCAAGAGCGGACGAGCTTACGCTGTGTCCACCTTGCCCGGCTTGCCATTGAGTGGCTATGGGCTGGCCAGCCATGGCAAGAGCGGCCTCGCTACGCTCCTTCCGCCTTGCCCGGCTTGCCAGTTGGTGGGCATGGGCTCGCCCGCCATGGCAAGAGCGGCCTCCTCTACGCTGCGGTCGTCCTGCCTCGCTTGCCAGAAAAGCCTGAATGGGCAGGCCAGCCATGGCAGGAGCGGCCTCCCCTACGCTTCGTCCGCCTTGCCCGCCTTGCCAGTGAATGGGCATGTGATGACCAGCCATGGTAAAGGCGGCCATGCTACGCTGAGTATTTTTTGCCCGGCTTGCCAGTGAGTGGGAATGGCCTGGCCAGCCATGGCAAGAGCGGCCGCGCTACGCTGCGTTCAACTTGCCTGGCTTGCCAGTGAGTGGGCATGGGCTGGCCAGCCATGGCAAGGGTGGCCGCGCTACGCTGCGTCCGCCTTGCCCGGCTTGCCAGTGAGTGGGAATGGCCTGGCCAGCCATGGCAAGGTCGGTCGCGCTACGCTCCGTCCGCCTTGCCCGGCATGCCAGTGAGTGGGCATGAGCTGACCAGCCATGGCAAGACCGGCCTCCTCTTCGCTGCGGTCGCCCTGATCCGCTTGCCGTAAAACCCTGAATGGGCCGGCCAGCCATGGCAGGAGCGGTCTCTGTTACGCTGCGTCCGCCCTGTGAATCTTGCAAGAAAAGCTTGAATTGGCCGGCCAGCCGTGGCAGGAGCTGCCTCCGTTACGCTGCGTCTGCCCTGCCGCGCTTGCCAGAAATTCTTGATAGGGCCGGCCAGCCATGGCAGGGTCAGCCTCCGCTACGCTGCGTCCGCCCTGCCCCGCCTGCCAGAAAAGCCTGAATTGGCCGGCCAGCCATGTCAGGAGCGGCATCCGCTACTCTGCATCCGCTCTGCCCCGCTTGCCAGAAAAGCCTGAATGGGCCGGCCAGCCATGGCAGGAGGCCCTCCTTTACGCTTCATCCGCCTTGCCCGGCTTGCCAGTATGTGGGCATGGGCTGGCCAGCCATGGCAAGAGCGGCCGCGCTACGCTGCGTCCACCTTGCCCGGCTTGCCAGTCACTGGGCCTCGGCTACGCTGCGTCCACCCTGCCCCGCTTGCCAGAAAATCGTGAGTGAGCCGGCCAGTCATGGCAGGAGCGGCCTCCACTACGCTGCGTTCGCCTTGCCCGGCTTGCCAGTGAGTGGGCATGGGCTGGCCATACATGGCAAGGGCGGCCGCGCTACGTTGCGTCCGCCATTCCCGGCATGCCAGTGATTGGTCATGGGCTGACCAGCCATGGCAAGAGCGGCCTCTTCTTCGCTGCGTTCTCCCTGCACCACTTGCAAGAAAAGCCTGAATGGGTCTGCCAGCCATGGCTGTAGCGGTTTCCGCTACGCTGCGTCCGCCCTGTCCCGCTTGCCAGAAAAGCTTGAATGGGCCGGCCAGCCATGGCAGGAGCTGCCTACGCTACTCTGCGTCCGCCCTGCCCCGCTTGCCAGAAAAGCTTGAATGGGCCGGCCAGCCATGGCAGGAGCGGCCTCCACGACGCTGCGTCCGCCCTGCCACGCCTGCCAGAAAAGACTGAATTTCCCGGCCAGCCATGGCAGGAGCTTACGCTTCCTCCGCCTTGCCCGGCTTGCCAGTGAGTGGGCATGGTCTGGCCAGCCATGGCAAGAGCGGTCGAGCTACGCTGAGTCCGCCTTGCCCGTCTTGCCATTGAGGAGGAATGGCCTGGCCAGCCATTGAGTGGGCATGGGCTGGCCAGCCATGGCAAGAGCGGTCTCGCTACGCTGCTTTCGCCTTGCCCGGCTTGCCAGTTGGTGGGCATGGGCTCGCCCTCCATGGCAAGATCGGCCTCCTCTACGCTGCGGTCGTCCTGCCTCGCTTGCCAGAAAAGCCTGAATGGGCAGGCCAGCCATGGCAGGAGCGGCCTCCCCTACGCTTCGTCAGCCTTGCCCGCCTTGCCAGTGAGTGGGCATGTGATGACCAGCCATGGTAAGAGCGGCCTTGCTACGCTGAGTATGCCTTGCCCGGCTTGCCAGTGAGTGGGAATGGCCTGGCCAGCCATGGCAAGAGCGGCCGCGATACGCTGCGTCCACCTTGCCCGGCTTGCCAGTGAGTGGGCATGGGCTGGCCAGCCATGGCAAGGGTGGCCGCGCTACGCTGAGTCCGCCTTGCCCGGCTTGCCAGTGAATGGGAATGGCCTGGCCAGCCATGGCAAGGGCGGTCGCGCTACGCTCCTTCCGCCTTGCCCGGCATACCAGTGAGTGGGCATGATCTGACCAGCAATGGCATGGCCGGCCTCCTCTTCGCTGCAGTCGCCCTGCACCGCTTGCCGTAAAACCCTGAATGGGACGGCCAGCCATGGCACGAGCGGTCTCCGTTACGCTGCGTCCGTCCTGTCAATCTTGCAAGAAAAGCTTGAATGGGCCGGCCAGCCATGGCAGGAGCTGCCTCCGTTACGCTGCGTCCGCCCTGCCCCGCTTGCCACAAAAGCTTGATAGGGCCGGCCAGCCATGGCAGAAGCTGCCTCCGCTACGCTGCGTCCGCCCTGCCCCGCTTGCCAGGAAAGCCTTAATGGGCCGGCCAGCAATGGCAGGGGCAGCCTCCGCTACGCTGCGTCCGCCCTGCCCCGCCTGCCAGAAAAGCCTGAATTGGCCGGCCAGCCATGGCAGGAGCGGCATCCGATACTCTGCATCCGCCCTGCCCCGCTTGCCAGAAAAGCCTGATTGGGCCGGCCAGCCATGGCAGGAGCGGCCTCCTTTACGCTTCGTCCGCCTTGCCCGGCTTGCCAGTGAGTGGGCATGGGCTGGCCAGCCATGGCAAGAGAGGCCGCGCTACGCTGCGTCCACCTTGCCCGGCTTGCCAGTGAGTGGGCCTCGGCTACGCTGCGTCCGCCCTGCCCCGCTTGCCAGAAAAGCCTGAGTGAGCCGGCCAGTCATGGCAGGAGCGGCCTCCCCTACGCTGCGTTTGCCTTGCCCGGCTTGTTAGTGAGTGGGCATGGGCTGGCCAGACATGGCAAGGGCGGCCGCGCTACGTTGCGTCCGCCTTTCCCGGCTTGCCAGTGAGTGGTCATGGGCTGGCCAGCCATGGCAGGAGCGGCCTCCTCTTCGCTGCGGTCGCCCTGCCCCACTTGGCAGAAAAGCCTGAATGGGCCTGCCAGCCATGGCAGCAGCGGTCGCCGCTAAGCTGCGTCCGCCCTGTCCCGCTTGCCTAAAAAGCTTGAATGGGCCGGCCAGCCATGGCAGGAGCTGCCTCCGCTACGCTGCGTCCGCCATGCCCCACTTGCCAGAAAAGCTTGAATGGGAAGGCCAGCCATGGCAGGAGCAGCCTCCGCTAAACTGCGTTCGCACTACCCCGCTTGCCAGAAAAGCCTGAATGAGCCGGCCAGCCATGGCAGGAGCGGTCTCCGCTACCCTGAGTCCGCCCTGCCCGGCATGCCAGAAAAGCCAGAATGGGCCGGACAGCTATGACAGGAGCGGCCTCCGCTACGCTCCGTCCGCCCTGTCCAGCTTGCCAGAAAAGCCTGAATGGGCCGGACAGCCATGGCAGGAGCGGCCTCGGCTACGCTGCGTCCGCCCTGCCGTGCTTGCCAGAAAACCCTGAATGGGCCGGTCAGCCATGGCAGGAGCGGCATCCGCTACGCTGCGTCTGCCCTGCCCAGCTTGCCAGAAAAGCCTGATTGGGCCAGCCAGCCTTGGCAGCAGCGGCCTTCCCTACACTGCTTCCGCCTTGCCCGGCTTGCCAGTGAGTGGGCATGGGCTGGCCAGCCATTGCAAGAGCGGCCGTGCTACGCTGAGGCCGCCATGCCCGACTTGCCAGTGAGTGGGCATGGGCTCGAATGCCAGGGCAAGAACGGCCGTGCTAAGCTAAGTCCGTCTTCCCCCACATGCCAGTGAGTGGGCAATGGCTCGCCCGCAATGGACAGAGAGGTCGAACTACGTTAGCTTCCGCCTTGCCCGGCTTGCCAGTGAGAGGGCATGGGCTGGCCAGCCATGGCAACAGCGGCCGCATTACGCTTCGTCCGCCTTGCCCGGCTTGCCAGTGAGTCAGTGAGTTGTCATTGCCTTGACAGCCATGGCAAGAGCGGCCGCGCCACGCTGCGTCCATGGCAATAGCGGCCGCGCTACGCTGCGGTCGCCCTGCCCCGCGTGCCAGAAAAGCCTGAATGGGCCGGCCAGCCATGGCAGGAGCGGCCTCCGCTACGCTGCGTCCGCCCTGTCCCGCTTGCCAGTGAGAGGGCATGGGCTGGCCAGCCATTGCAACAGCGGCTTCCGCTACGCTGCATCCGCCTTGCCCGGTTTGCCAGTGAGTGGGCATGGGCTTGCCAGCCATGGCAAAAGAGGCAGCGCTACTCTGCGTCCGCCCTGCCCGGCTTGCCAGAAAAGCCTGAATGGGCCGGCCAGCCATGGCACTAGCTGCCTCCACTACGCTGCGTTCTCCTTGCCCGGCTTGCCAGTGAGTGGGGATGGGCTAGCCATCCATGGCAAGAGCGGCATCATCTACGCTGCGGACGCCCTGCCCCGCTTGCCAGAGAAGCCTGAATAGGCAGGACAGCCATGTCAGGAGGGGCCTCCCCTACGCTGAGTCCGCCTTGCCCGGCTTGCCAGTGAGTGGGCATGGGCTGGCCAGCCATGGCAAGAGCGGACGCGCCACGCTGCGTCCGCCTTACCCGTCTTGCCAGTGAGTGGTAATGGCCTGGCCAGCCATGGCAATAGCGGCCGCCTTGCCGGGTTTGCCAGTGAGTGGGCATGGGCTGGCCAGCCATGGCAAGGGCGGCCGTGCTACGCTGCGTCCGCCTTGCCCGGCATGCCAGTGAGGGGGTATGGGCTGGACAGCCATGGCAAGTGCGGCATCCTCTTCGCTGCGGTCGCCCTGCCCCGCTTGCCAGAAAAGCTTGAATGAACCGGCCAGCCATGGCAGGAGCTGCCTCCGCTACGCTGCGTTCGCCCTGCCCCGCCTGCCAGAAAAGCCTGAATTGGCCAGGAAGCCATGGCAGGAGCGGCATCCGTTACGCTGCGTCCGCCCTGCCCCGCTTGCCAGAAAAGCCTGAATGGGCCGGCCAGCCATGGCAGCAGCGGCCTAACTTACGCTTCGTCCGCCTTGCCCGGCTTGCCAGTGAGTGGGCATGGGCTGGCCAGCCATGGCAAAAGCGGTTGCGCTACGCTGCGTCCGCCTTGCCCGGCTTGCCAGTGAGTGGGCCTCTGCTACGCTGCTTCCGCCCTAGCCCCGCTTGCCAGAAAAGCCAGACTGAACCGGCCAGCCATGGCAGGCGCGGCCTCCCCTACTCTGCGTCCGCCTTTCTTAGCTTACCACAGTGGTCATGGGCTGGCCAGACATGGCAAGGGCGGCCGCGCTACGCTGGGTCCTCCTTGCCGGTCTTGCCAGTGAGTGGGCAGGGGCTGGCCAGCCATGGCATAAGCGGCCTCCTCTTCGCTCCGGTCGCCCTGCCCCGCTTGCCAGAAAAGCCTGAATGGGCCGGCCAGCCATGGCAAGAGCGGTCTCCGCTACGCTGCGTCCGCCTTGTCCCGCTTGCCAAAAAAGATTGAATGGGCCGGCCAGCCATGGCAGGAGCTGCCTCCTCTACGCTGCGTCCGCCCTACCCCGCTTGCCGGAAAAGCCTAAATGGGCCGGCCACTAATGGCACGAGCAGTCTCCGCTACGCTGCTTCCGCCCTGCCCCGCTTGCCAGGAAAGCCTGAATGTGCCGGCAAGCCATGGCACTAGCGGCCTCCGCTACGCTGCGTCCGCCTTGACCGGCTTGCCAGTGAGTGGGCATGGGCTGGCCAGCCATGTCAAGAGCGGCAGCGCTACTCTGCGCCCGCCCTGCCCGTGTTGCCAGAAAAGCCTGAAAGGGCCCGCCAGCCATGACAGGAGCGGCCTCGGCTACGCTGCTTCCGCCCTGTCCCGCTCGCCAGAAAAGCCTGAATGGGCCGGCCAGCCATGGCAGGAGCGGCCTCCGCTACGCTGCCTCCGCCCTACCCCTCTTCCACAAAAGCCTGAATGGGCCGGCCTGCCATGGCACTAGCGGCCTCCGCTATGCTGCGTCCGCCTTGCCCGGCTTGCCAGTGAGTGGGAATGGGCTGGCCAGCCATGGCAATAGCGGCCGCGCTAATCTGCTTCCGCCTTGCACGGTTGCCAGTGAGTGGTCATGGGCTGGCCAGCCATGGCAAAAGCGGCCGCGCTTCTCCTCGTCCGCCCTGCCCGGGTTGGCAGAAGAGCCTGAATGGGCTGGCCAGCCATGACAGGATCGGACTCCGCTACACTGCGTCCGCCCTGCCCCTCTTGCCAGAAATGCCTGAATGGGCCGGCCAGCCATGGCAGAAGCGGCCTCCGCTACGCGGCATCCGCCCTGCCCCGCTTGCCAGAAAAGCCTGAATGGGCCGGCCAGCCATGGCATTAGCTGCCTCCCCTACGCTTCGTCCGCCTTGCCCGGCTTGCCAGTGAGTGGGCGTGGGCTGGCCAGCCATGGCAAGTGCGGCCGCGCCACTCTGCGTCCGCCTTGCCCTGCTTGCCAGTGAATGGGGATGGCCTGGCCAGCCATGGCAAGAGCGTCCGCGCTACGTTGCCTCTGCCTTGCCCTGTTTGCCAGTGAGTGGGCATGGGCTGGCCAGCCATGGCAAGAGCGCCTCCTCTTCGCTGCGGTCGCCCTGCCCCGCTTGCCAGAAAAGCTTGAATGGGCCGGACAGCCATGGCAGGAGCTGCTTCCATTACGCTGCGTCCGCCCTGCCCCGCTTGCCAGAAAAGCTTGAATGGGCCGGCCAGCCATAGCAGGAGCGGCCTCCACTACGCTGCGTCCCTCTGGCACGCCTGCCAGAAAAGCCTGAATTCCCCGGCCAGCCATGGCAGGACCTTACGCTTCGTCCGCCAGTGAGTGGGCATGGGCTGGCCAGCCATGGCAAGAGCGGCCTCCTCTACGCTGCGGTCGCCCTTCCCTGCTTGCCAGAAAAGCCTGAATAGGCAGGCCAACCATAGCAGGAGCGGCCTCCCCTACGCTTCGACCGCCTTGCCCGGCTTGCCAGTGAGTGGGCATTGTCTGGCCAGCCATGGCAAGAGCGGCCGAGCTACGCTGAGTCCGCCTTGCCCGGCTTGTCAATGAGTGGGAATGGCCTGGCCAGCCATTGCAAGAGCGGACGAGCTTACGCTGTGTCCGCCTTGCCCGGCTTGCCATTGAGTGGGCATGGGCTGGCCAGCCATGGCAAGAGCGGCCTCGCTACGCTCCTTCCGCCTTGCCCGGCTTGCCAGTTGGTGGGCATGGGCTCGCCCGCCATGGCAAGAGCGGCCTCCTCTACGCTGTGGTCGTCCTGCCTCGCTTGCCAGAAAAGCCTGAATGGGCAGGCCAGCCATGGCAGGAGCGGCCTCCCCTACGCTTCGTCCGCCTTGCCCGCCTTGCCAGTGAATGGGCATGTGATGACCAGCCATGGTAAAGGCGGCCATGCTACGCTGAGTATGTTTTGCCCGGCTTTCCAGTGAGTGGGAATGGCCTGGCCAGCCATGGCAAGAGCGGCCGCGCTACGCTGCGTTCAACTTGCCTGGCTTGCCAGTGAGTGGGCATGGGCTGGCCAGCCATGGCAAGGGTGGCCGCGCTACGCTGCGTCCGCCTTGCCCGGCTTGTCAGTGAGTGGGAATGGCCTGGCCAGCCATGGCAAGGTCGGTCGCGCTACGCTCCTTCCACTTTGCCCGGCATGCCAGTGAGTGGGCATGAGCTGACCAGCCATGGCAAGACCGGCCTCCTCTTCGCTGCGGTCGCCCTGATCCGCTTGCCGTAAAACCCTGAATGGGCCTGCCAGCCATGGCAGGAGCGGTCTTTGTTACGCTGCGTCCGCCCTGTCAATCTTGCAAGAAAAGCTTGAATTGGCCGGCCAGCCATGGCAGGAGCTGCCTCCGTTACGCTGCGTCTGCCCTGCCGCGCTTGCCAGAAAAGCTTGATAGGGCCGGCTAGCCATGGCAGAAGCTGCCTCCGCTACGCTGCGTCCGCCCTGCCCCGCTTGCCAGAAAAGCCTTAATGGCCCGGCCAGCCATGGCAGGGTCAGCCTCCGCTACGCTGCGTTTGCCCTGCCCCGCCTGCCAGAAAAGCCTGAATTGGCCGGCCAGCCATGTCAGGAGCGGCATCCACTACTCTGCATCCGCTCTGCCCCGCTTGCCAGAAAAGCCTGAATGGGCCGGCCAGCCATGGCAGGAGGCCCTCCTTTACGCTTAATCCGCCTTGCCCGGCTTGCCAGTATGTGGGCATGGGCTGGCCAGCCATGGCAAGAGCGGCCGCGCTACGCTGCGTCCACCTTGCCCGGCTTGCCAATGAGTGGGCCTCGACTACGCTGCGTCCGCCCTGCCCCGCTTGCCAGAAAATCCTGAGTGAGCCGGCCAGTCATGGCAGGAGCGGCCTCCACAACGCTGCGTTCGCCTTGCCCGGCTTGCCAGTGAGTGGGCATGGGCTGGCCATACATGGCAAGGGCGGCCGCGCTGCGTTGCGTCCGCCATTTCCGGCATGCCAGTGATTGGTCATGGGCTGACCAGCCATGGCAAGAGCGGCCTCTTCTTCGCTGCGTTCTCCCTGCACCACTTGCAAGAAAAGCCTGAATGGGTCTGCCAGCCATGGCTGCAGCGGTCTCCGCTACGCTGCGTCCGCCCTGTCCCGCTTGCCAGAAAAGCTTGAATGGGCCGGCCAGACATGGCAGGAGCTGCCTACGCTACTCTTCGTCCGCCCTGCCCCGCTTGCCAGAAAAGCTTGAATGGGCCGGCCAGCCATGGCAGGAGCGGCCTCCACGACGCTGCGTCCGCCCTGCCACGCCTGCCAGAAAAGACTGAATTTCCCGGCCAGCCATGGCAGGAGCTTACGCTTCGTCCGCCTTGCCCGGCTTGCCAGTGAGTGGGCATGGTCTGGCCAGCCATGGCAAGAGCGGTCGAGCTACGCTGAGTCCGCCTTGCCCGGCTTGCCATTGAGGAGGAATGGCCTGGCCAGCCATTGAGTGGGCATGGGCTGGCCAGCTATGGCAAGAGCGGTCTCGCTACGCTGCTTCCGCCTTGCCCGGCTTGCCAGTTGGTGGGCATGGGCTCGCCCGCCATGGCAAGATCGGCCTCCTCTACGCTGCGGTCGTCCTGCCTCGCTTGCCAGAAAAGCCTGAATGGGCAGGCCAGCCATGGCAGGAGCGGCCTCCCCTACGCTTCGTCAGCCTTGCCCGCCTTGCCAGTGATTGGGCATGTGATGACCAGCCATGGTAAGAGCGGCCTTGCTACGCTGAATATGCCTTGCCCGGCTTGCCAGTGAGTGGTAATGGCCTGGCCAGCCATGGCAAGAGCGGCCGCGCTACGCTGCGTCCGCCTTGTCCGGCTTGCCAGTGAGTGGGAATGGCCTGGCCAGCCATGGCAAGGGCGGTCGCGCTACGCTCCGTCCGCCTTGCCCGGCATACCAGTGAGTGGGCATGATCTGACCAGCAATGGCAAGGCCGGCCTCCTCTTCGCATCAGTCGCCCTGCACCGCTTGCCGTAAAACCCTGAATGGGCCGGCCAGCCATGGCACGAGCGTACTCCGTTACGCTGCGTCCGCCCTGTCAATCTTGCAAGAAAAGCTTGAATGGGCCGGCCAGCCATGGCAGGAGCTGCCTCCGTTACGCTGCGTCGGCCCTGCCCCGCTTGCCACAAAAGCTTGATAGGGCCGGCCAGCCAGCCATGGCAGAAGCAGCCTCCGCTACCCTGCGTCCGCCCTGCCCCGCTTGCCAGGAAAGCCTTAATGGGCCGGCCAGCAATGGCAGGGGCAGCCTCCGCTACGCTGCGTCCGCCCTGCCCCGCCTGCCAGAAAAGCCTGAATTGGCCGGCCAGCCATGGCATGAGCGGCATCCGATACTCTGCATCCGCCCTGCCCCGCTCGCCAGAAAAGCCTGATTGGGCCGGCCAGCCATGGTAGGAGCGGCCTCCTTTACGCTTCGTCCGCCTTGCCCGGCTTGCCAGTGAGTGGGCATGGGCTGGCTAGCCATGGCAAGAGCGGCCGCGCTACGCTGCGTCCACCTTGCCCGGCTTGCCAGTGAGTGGGCCTCGGCTACGCTGCGTCCGCCCTGCCCCGCTTGCCAGAAAAGCCTGAGTGAGCCGGCCAGTCATGGCAGGAGCGGCCTCCCCTACGCTGCGTCCGCCTTGCCCGGCTTGCCAGTGAGTGGTCATGGGCTGGCCAGACATGGCAAGGGCGGCCGCGCTACGTTGTGTCCGCCTTTCCCGGCTTGCCAGTGAGTGATCATGGGCTGGCCAGCCATGGCAAGAGCGGCCTCCTCTCCGCTGCGGTCGCCCTGCCCCACTTGCCAGAAAAGCCTGAATGGGCCTGCCAGCCATGGCAGCAGCGGTCGCCGCTAAGCTGCGTCCGCCCTGTCCCGCTTGCCAGAAAAGCTTGAATGGGCCGGCCAGCCATGGCAGGAGCTGCCTCCGCTACGCTGCGTCCGCCATGCCCCACTTGCCAGAAAAGCTTGAATGGGAAGGCCAGCCATGGCAGGAGCAGCCTCCGCTACACTGCGTTCGCCCTGCCCCGCTTGCCAGAAAAGCCTGAATGAGCCGGCCAGCCATGGCAGGAGCGGTCTCCGCTACCCTGAGTCCGCCCTGCCCGGCATGCCAGAAAAGCCTGAATGGGCCGGACAGCCATGACAGGAGCGGCCTCCGCTACGCTCCGTCCGCCCTGCCCAGCTTGCCAGAAAAGCCTGAATGGGCCGGACAGCCATGGCAGGAGCGGCCTCGGCTACGCTGCGTCCGCCCTGCCGTGCTTGCCAGAAAACCCTGAATGGGCCGGTCAGCCATGGCAGGAGCGGCATCCGCTACGCTGCGTCTGCCCTGCCCAGCTTGCCAGAAAAGCCTGATTGGGCCAGCCAGCCTTGACAGCAGCGGCCTTCCCTACACTGCTTCCGCCTTGCCCGGCTTGCCAGTGAGTGGGCATGGGCTGGCCAGCCATTGCAAGAGCGGCCGTGCTACGCTGAGGCCGTAATGCCCGACTTGCCAGTGAGTGGGCATGGGCTCGAATGCCAGGGCAAGAATGGCCGTGCTACGCTACGTCCGTCTTCCCCCACATGCCAGTGAGTGGGCAATGGCTCGCCCGCAATGGCCAGAGAGGTCGAACTACGTAGCTTCCGCCTTGCCCGGCTTGCCAGTGAGAGGGTATGGGCTGGCCAGCCATGGCAACAGCGGCCGCATTACGCTTCGTCCGCCTTGCCCGGCTTGCCAGTGAGTCAGTGAGTTGTCATTGCCTTGCCAGCCATGGCAAGAGCGGCCGCGCCACGCTGCGTCCATGGCAATAGCGGCCGCGCTACGCTGCGGTCGCCCTGCCCCGCGTGCCAAAAAAGCCTGAATGGGCCGGCCAGCCATGGCAGGAGATGCCTCCGCTACGCTGCGTCCGCCCTGTCCCGCTTGCCAGTGAGAGGGCATGGGCTGGCCAGCCATTGCAACAGCGGCTTCCGCTACGCTGCATCCGCCTTGCCCGGTTTGCCAGTGAGTGGGCATGGGCTTGCCAGCCATGGCAAAAGAGGCAGCGCTACTCTGCGTCCGCCCTGCCCGGCTTGCCAGAAAAGCCTGAATGGGCCGGCCAGCCATGGCACTAGCTGCCTCCACTACGCTGCGTCCTCCTTGCCCGGCTTGCCAGTGAGTGGGGATGGGCTAGCCAGCCATGGCAAGAGCGGCATCATCTACGCTGCGGACGCCCTGCCCCGCTTGCCAGAGAAGCCTGAATGGGCAGGCCAGCCATGTCAGAATGGGGCCTCCCCTACGCTGAGTCCGCCTTGCCCGGCTTGCCAGTGAGTGGGCATGGGCTGGCCAGCCATGGCAAGAGCGGCCGCGCCACGCTGCGTCCAACTTGCCCGCCTTGCCAGTGAGTGGTAATGGCCTGGCCAGCCATGGCAATAGCGGCCGCGCTACGCTGCGGCCGCCTTGCCGGGTTTGCCAGTGAGTGGGCATGGGCTGGCCAGCCATGGCAAGGGCGGCCGTGCTACGCTGCGTCCGCCTTGCCCGGCATGCCAGTGAGTGGGCATGGGCTGGCCAGCCATGGCAAGAGCGGCATCCTCTTCGCTGCGGTCGCCCTGCCCCGCTTGCCAGAAAAGCTTGAATGAACCGGCCAGCCATGGCAGGAGCTGCCTCCGCTACGCTGCGTCCGCCCTGCCCCGCCTGCCAGAAAAGCCTGAATTGGCCGGCCAGCCATGGCAGGAGCGGCATCCGTTACGCTGCGTCCGCCCTGCACCGCTTGCCAGAAAAGCCTGAATGGGCCGGCCAGCCATGGCAGCAGCGGCTTAACTTACGCTTCGTCCGCCTTTCCCGGCTTGCCAGTGAGTGGGCATGGGCTGGCCAGCCATGGCAAAAGCGGCCGCGCTACGCTGCGTCCGCCTTGCCCGGCTTGCCAGTGAGTGGGCCTCTGCTACGCTGCTTCCGCCCTGCCCCTCTTGCCAGAAAAGCCTGAATTGGCCGGCCAGCCATGGCAGGAGCGGCATCCGTTACGCTGCGTCCGCCCTGCACCGCTTGCCAGAAAAGCCTGAATGGGCCGGCCAGCCATGGCAGCAGCGGCTTAACTTACGCTTCGTCCGCCTTTCCCGGCTTGCCAGTGAGTGGGCATGGGCTGGCCAGCCATGGCAATAGCGGCCGCGCTAATCTGCTTCCGCCTTGCACGGCTTGCCAGTGAGTGGTCATGGGCTGGCCAGCCATGGCAAAAGCGGCCGCGCCACTCCTCGTCCGCCCTGCCCGGGTTGGCAGAAGAGCCTGAATGGGCTGGCCAGCCATGACAGGATCGGACTCCGCTACACTGCGTCCGCCCTGCCCCTCTTGCCAGAAAAGCCTGAATGGGCCGGCCAGCCATGGCACTAGCGTCCCCCTCTACGCTGCGTCCGCCTTGCCCGGCTTGCCAGTGAGTGGGTATTTGCTGGACAGCCATGGCAAGAGCGGCCGCGCTACGCTGCGTCCGCCTTGCCCGGCTTGCCAGTGAGTGGGCATGGGCTGGCCAGCCATGTCAAGAGCGGCCGCGCTACGCTGCGTCCGCCTTGCCCGGCTTGCCAGTGAGTTTGCATGGGCTGGCCAGCCATGGCAAGAGCGGCCGCGCTACGCTGCGTCCGCCTTTCCCGGCTTGCCAGTGAGTGGGCATTGGCTGGCCAGCCATGGCAAGAGCGGCCGCGCTACGCTGCGTCCGCCTTGCCCGCCTTGCCAGTGAGTTGGCAAATTACTGGTAAGCCGTTCTCCTCCTCTCCCTTATCCCCTTCTTCTAAAAGGGGATAGAAACTGTTGCTTGTAAGCATGTCTATTTTCCAGCTCTTTATTGTTTGTCTGGTATTGTGTGTTTGCTTTTGAGATTGAGTAATTTTTCCCACACTTGCTTTTTTCTTACTTGTTCAACACTCTAACTAGGGTCAATGCCGACGCCATTTCGTCACGTGATCAAAACAAATGGCAGCGTTTGGAAAAATCTCGTTAATCTAACCCTGGCACATTTATTCCTTTAATATTCTGTTTGTTAGTGATATAATACGAACTTTACTAGTACTTTTGATTTTAACTATAGCAGTCGTTATATTTTGTTCAAATTTAATCAGCAGATCGACTACGTAGGTATTTTTACAAATATTTCTACAATTAGGCTAAGAGGAAGTATAGGGATGCACACAGCATTATTATGTAAATGTTTTGTAAATAATTGCATTTTTCCAACCACGTCATCTCAGAATATACTTTTCCAATCGATTCCTTTATAAATTTTACGCCGAAATTGATATGAGGTTATGCATGACAGCTTTAATTTTGCCAAAGATTAAGACGAAAATATCTTCCACGTTTTACCAGGGTAGGGGGTAACGATTGTTTTGCAAATATTGCCAATAGTCTAGTTGTAATGAATTCCTTGATCAATTTTAAATAAATACATGTATATCGTTTTCCATGACAGCCCAAATTGTCAAATATTTGGATCGATATAACAACCCTCTTCTACGAAGGGATAATAGTGACAATATTTTGTCAAATACTGTACATTTCGAGTGCATCATGTACATGTACATTTCGAGTGCATCATGTACATGTACATTTCGAGTGCATCAGACAAGTGGGGCCTATCAATAAGTCTTTGGGTGAGTAGGAGCCAAATTTCTTGCTACACCACTTAATACTTTACTATAAATATATTCTATTCATTAGGCAAGGCACATTAATTGCCTCCACATGATAACAATTTAATGTGCTGCTGTTTTGCAAGATTTCCAAAAGAAACCATGAATTGCATTCAGGTTTTATTCACATGCTTCACTTTTTAAGAATTTCTTTAAAATTCACTCTCACAATCATCATAACTGAAAGACAATGTTAGAACATTTAATGTTAAGAGTTAGGAATTGTACAGAAGTTTTAATGTTATCAAAACTAATTTGATTTGCTTCCCTAAAGAATGTTGTTTTCAAGTTTTAATTAATAAGATTCCAAAACTTTGGTACTGAAAAATTAAGTCTAGACTAAGTATGTAATGTTGAGAGATGCATTATTAAGGCTAACATTATTGACATGTTGAGACAAATATTTTCATATTTATTTTGTACTTTTCTTCATTACTGAAATATGACATGAATTTGAACAGTATTTTCATTTCTTATATTTTCACAATCAATCATCTAAATATGTCCTAACAGTAATTTATCAATTTAACTAAAAGTTTGTTAGATTTAAATATAAAAACAAAAAATATTAACATATACATTAAAATAAATATTTGAGATTTCAAAAAAGCCTTTGTATGATTATATGTGGACAATAGTGAAAGCCTTTGTATGATTATATGTGGACAATAGTAACTCTAATTTACTATGATTTAAATTAAAATGTATTAAAATTTAACACTTGAATTTGTGACTTTTCATAGTTCTATAGTCATCTGTCACTGTCATGTTCTGATAACTGAATCCATATGGTTACATGCAAATGTGATGCATATTTCAATTTATGACCATGTGAACAAGGGTAAAAAATGAATGTGACAGCATATCTTGGGTCATCCACTAATTATGACAACAAAATGGGGGTGGGGATTTGAATAAGTGTTTCATAATTGTTGACATGGGGGAGTACAAGATAAATTGATGTAAACAATGTTTTTTAAAAAATAAATTTAATAAATCAAAACGTAGGAAATTAGTCGGTGCATTGGTATTGCAAACACTCGCTCACCAGTCAACAGCCCACCAATTTACTCCAACGCGGTCAAGCTTTTGCCAAGGAAGTCAGTCTTTCTATGTCATGTCTAGGATTCAAACCAGTGACCTGCATCCGAGGTGGATGCTCTAGGCAATCAGAGCAGATAGCAATCAGAGCAGATAGCAGATAGCCTGGCCAGCCCTCATATGCCCATTGGCCAGCCAGGCAAGGCTGAGGCAGCGCAGCGCGGCCGCTCTTGCCGAGGCCTGGCCAGCCCTCATATGCCCACTGGCAAGCCAGGCAAGGCGGAGGCAGCGCAGCGCGGCCGCTCTTGCAATGGCCTTGCCAGCCCTCATACGCCCACTGGCCAGCCAAGAAAGGCGGAGGCAGCGCAGCGCGGCCGCTCTTGCCATGGCCTGAACAGCCGTCATACGCCCACTGGCCAGCCAGGCAAGGCGGAGGCAGCGCAGCGTGGCCACTCTTGCCATGGTCTGGCCAGCCCTCATACGCCCACTGGCCAGCCAGGCAAGGCGGATGCAGCGCAGCGCGGCCGCTCTTGCCATGGCCTGGCCAGCCCTCATACGCCCATTGGCCAGCCAGGCAAGGCGGAGGTAGCGCAGCGCGGCCGCTATTGCTATGGCCTGGCCAGCCCTCATTCGCCCACTGGCCAGCCAGGCAAGGCGGAGGCAGCGCAGCGCGGCCGCTCTTGCCATTACCTGGTCAGCCCTCATACGCCCACTGGCCAGCCAGGCAAGGGTGGAGTCAGCGTAGCGCGTCCGCTCTTACCATGGCCTGGCCAGCCTTCATACACCCACTGACCAGCCAGGCAAGGGCGGAGGCAGCCCAGCGCGGCCGCTCTTGCCATGGCCTGTTAAGCCCTCATACGCCCACTGGACAGCCAGGCAAGGGCGGAGGCAGCGCAGCGCGGCCGCTCTTGTCATGGCCTGGCCAGCCCTCATACGCCCACTGGCCAGCCAGGCAAGGGCGGAGGCAGCGCAGCGCGTCCGCTCTTGCCATGGCCTGTTCAGCCCTCATACGCCCACTGGCCAGCCAGCCAAGTGCGGAGGCAACGCAGCGCGTCCGCTCTTGCTATGGCCTGGCCAGCCTTCATACGCCCACTGGTCAGCCAGGCAAGGGCGGAGGCAGCGCAGCGCGGCCGCTCTTGCCATGGCCTGGCCAGCCCTCATACACCCACTGACCAGCCAGGCAAGGGCGGAGGCAGCCCAGCGCGGCCGCTCTTGCCATGGCCTGGCCAGCCCTCATACGCCCAATGGCCAGCCAGGCAAGGCGGAGGCAGTGCAGCGCTTCCCCTCTTGCCGAGGTCTGGCCAGCCCTCATACGCCCACTTGCCAGCCAGGCAAGGGCAGAGGCATCGCAGCGCGGTCGCTCTTGCCGAGGCCTGGCCAGCCCTCATACTCCCACTGGCCAGCCAGGCAAGGCGGTGGCAGCGCAGCACGGCCGCTCTTGCCGAGGCCTGGCCAGCTCTCATACGCCCACTGGCCAGCCAGGCAAGGCTGAGGCAGCGCAGCGCGGCCGCTCTTGCCAAGGCTTGGCCAACCCTCATACACGCACTGGCCAGCCAGGCAAGGCTGAGTCAGCTTAGCGCGGCCGCTCTTGCCAAGGCCTGGCCAGCCTTCATACGCCCACTGGCCAGCCAGGCAAGGCTGAGGCAGCACAGCGCGGCCGCTCTTGCCAAGGCCTGGCCAGCCTCATACGCCCACTGGCCATCCAGGCAAAGCGGAGGCAGCGTAGCGCGGCCGCTCTTGCCATGGCCTGGCCAGCCCTCATACGCCCACTGGCCAGCCAGGCAAGGCGGAAACAATTTAGGGTAGGTCTCATAATACTGCGTGTTACTAATGACAAGGCGTTCTTCAATTTATTCGGGGCACAATTAAAAGATGATAATATGGCAGTGAGTTTCCTAGTGGGAGATAATCTAATAAGCCGCGAAAAGAGAGAAGTTCGAAGTTATTGAAATAGTTTCACCAATCACAATGTTTATAATCTGAACAATACGTGCTTACACTACCGGAAAACCTGCTTATTTTTTAAGTATTAGTATCTAATTCTCTAAAACAATTTTGCTTGCACCAAGGAGGTAAAATGTCATATTCGCTATTTATAGAAAGCAGGTAACAATTATAAATATGGATCAGATCATGATTAACTGTTTACGGGTCATTACCATGCTAAGCAGTTTTTATGTATAAATCTCATATCAATCAATATCACATTAGTCATTACATTGTAATAATCTCCTATCAGACAATATCACATTTGTCATTACATTGTAATAATCTCATATCAGACAATATCACATTTGTCATTACATTGTAATAATCTCATATCAATCAATATCACATTTGTCATTACATGGTAATAATCTCATATCAATCAATATCACATTAGTCATTGCATTGTAATAATCTCATATCAATCAATATTACTTTTGTCATTACATTGTAATCATCTCATATCAATCAATATCAAGGATGTGCATTGCTATTGTCATTAAGCATATACATGGATATAACCATTAAGTATAAGCACTGATATTGCTATTACCATAAGTATATACATTGCTATTATTAATCATTTACATTAATATTACTATTACGCATATGTATTGATATTACCATAAGCATATACATTGATATTACCATCAACAATATAAATTGTCATTAAAATTAATCATATGCCTTGCTATTACCATTACGTATAAGCATTGATATTGCTCTTACCATCAAGCATATGCTAGTACCAAACCATAGGTATCGATATTACCATAAGCATATACATTAATATTACCATTAAATATAAGCATTGCTATTACCATAAGCATACAAATTGCTGTTACCATTAAGTATATGCATTGTTATTACCATACGCAGATGCATTGTTAATACAATAAGCGTATGCATTGTTTTTATCATAAGCATATGCTTTGCTTTTACCATTAGGCACATGCATTGCTTTTACCATGAAGAATACGCATTGAAATTACTCTTAAGCATACGAAGCATACGCATTGTTATTACCATTAAGCATACACATTGCTATTACCATTAGGCATGCTCAATGCTTTTACAGTTAAGCATACGCATTGCTGTTGCCATTAAACATCCGCATTGGTATTACCATTAGGCATACGCATTGCTTTTACCATAAAGCATACGACCGCTCCGTTAGCCTAGTGGTTAGAGCGTCCGCCTAGGATACGGAAGGTCGTGGGTTAGTTACCCGGACTAGTCATACCAAAGACTTACAATAATGGTACTTACAGCTGCTTCGCTTGGCGCTAAGCATTAAGAGGTTAGTGTTAGGACTGGTCGACCTTGTGTCAGAATAATATGACTGGGTGAGACATCATGCTACATGTCCGCGGCATGATGCCTCAGTGTTAGACATCACTATAAACTGCTACACTGCAGACATCGTAGCAATATGACTGAAAAATACGTTAAAACTCCAACTCACACTCACACATTAAGCATACGCAATGCTGTTACCATAAAGCACATGCATTGTTATTACACTCAGCATGTGTGCTCCATTTTTTAATAGTGAGGTGATTAAAATATTCGTTTCTACTATTGATCCATTTAGTGAAATAAAGCACTAACACAAAAATCATTATCTAAACTTTACTCCACTGAGTTTAATCTGTATGATATCATTCTAATCTCCAAGTATTCAAGTATCATTTCCTGCAAGATTATTTAAAATAAATATAGATATACTCCAAAATCTATCTTCCTTCATTAGTTTTTTTTATTTTTATAAAATCTATTATGCAATATAAAGCTTCAATAGCTTTATTATACAAGTTAGGGAATTAATCTATAGATGTTTCGGTGAGAAGTACCATATCAACGTTTGAAGTTGTAAAATCAGTTCTTTTCTAGTAAGTTTATTTAATAGCAATAAATTTTATGGTGGTTTAAATGATTAGAGATTTCGCCTCGGATACGGGCGGTCACCGGTTTGAACCCCGGCCGAATCATACAAAAGACGTAAAAATCGTACTAACAGCTGTTTCGCTCTGCAGACCACATTAAGAGGTTAGTGTTACCACTGGTTGGCCTCGTTTTAGGGTAATGTGACTGTGTGTAACATGATGATACATGTCTGCGGCATGATGCCCCAGTGCTAGATACCACACTATACGCTGCCACACTGTACGCATCGTAGCGGATATGACTGGAATATTGTCAAAGCTACGTTAAGAATCCAAATCACACACACAGGCACACACACACACACACGCACAAGCACAAGCCCCAAAACAATATTATTCTTTGTTTGTAAGTCTTTAAAGAACTTCTCTTTTCATTTTCCTGAGTGTTGAAGTGAATTGTTGAATCACAAGACATTAACCAGCATTAACATTGACACTGTTTTACCCTTGGCACGATACAGCTAGTATTGTGCCGACGTGTTGTTAAGCTCTATTTTTATCATAAATTAAAAGGAACACAGACTTGTACTTCTGTACAAAAGCATCTCAAATGAGTACAATTTTCTAACGGAAAATCATCCATCAGAATCCATATCAAAGCATGCCTCATATGAAGAAACACGCTGTATAGTCGATGTCCCCGGCTGGTCGATTTATTTAAGGCGCAAGCTATTACAAATGACTCACAGCTAAGTCCTCTTTAGTTCGAATATTGGCTGGAACTATGTGGAGAAAGCTTGGCAGTAGCGTTCCCTATGTCGTTTTACCTCCCGTGTTCATTTTCCACCAAATATACTCACCACTATGTATAGCCTAGCATGTGCTAAAATGGCATTGAACGTTACAAAAGCAAAATCCTATATGCGTTTTTGATCGTTTTATTTTGCATGTGTACCTTTATTTGCGTAACATTATGTTATGCTTCCTTGTCTGAGCCAAGTTCCTTTTTAACACCGTTAGATAGCCCTCAGTAGAGAGAGGTACTTTTCATAACTAAACTAGGACTACATAATTAGTTGATTAACTGTTATATGATGGAAAATCCTATTTAGGTAAAGTGATTTAGTTTATGGTACAAGTCTAATAAGATCTGTTGATTTATCCGGGTTCTTAGAACATGTAAATATGTATATCAAACAATGATGGAATGGTCTAGACAATACCGTAATCAGCTTTTCTACAAGTGTTTCAGACGTTAAATATAGATAGATTAGTGGATTTTGTTGTTTGTGATGGGAGCTCTTACACGTAGGCAAAGTGTCTGTGGTATGGAACCCATGGTGCAGCCCCTGGGTGCGAAGCTCACTGACGTTTTTGCATTTTAAGCTTTGCAAGGTCATAACGTTAGCCATCTAAAAGTACTCACATACTACAAATAGATTCGTACAGCTGTTGCTTGCATCAGACAGATTTCATTCCCATGTATACGAAGTTATAAGGTTTAAGGTTTAAGTTGATAGTTCTATGAAACACATTTTATAGTGTTCCAGTACTAATTACATTTGTACATACTGTTTTCGGCCTACGTCCCCAGTCTGTAAAACAAATTTGACTCCCCCATGGTTCTATACATCGATTTTATGATATCTATGTAGAGCAATACTATATTTCATTCTTAAGTTTAGATTTGATTTCTAAGTGCATGTTATTGATCCCTTACTGTACAAGGTCGGTCAGTCAACATTGACATCCGTAACGTTATCAAGCGCAGAAATAATCGCAGTACATGTACCTCAACTAAAGTTGGTTGGTAATATTGTGTTTCCAGATAATAACAGATGGTTCTCATTGAGTATTGTGTCGTACTAGCCTAATATTACACTTGTTTCTGATTGTATTTCCTTAGTAGTCATGCAGAGACCTAAATAGTCTGACATTGACAACTGTTATAATTTATAGAGAAATGTAAGGAGAACATGATAAGAAGGTATTTGAAAAGTTATGAACATTTATTTCAATGAAATTGCTAATAAATTGAATGCCGATGGACGGACAAAAAACATCTTACGAAATTATCTGCAGCTTTGCGTGCTGCAAGCCAAAATTCTTCAGCTATATGTGACATAACATAGAAAAATGTCCGTTACGTAACATGTCGGAGAAGCACAATTCTGCTACTGTGAAAAAGTATAATGTAAAATCTGGTGTTTTTACCCTGCTGTCCGACTGATATCAATTACGGCTTGGATAAAGATTTTGGTCGTAATTCTCCGTCGCATCTCACAAGTTTTACGTTTGTTTCACCTCTTCAAAGATGGCTACGAATCCATGTAAGATTTGCCATGTTGTGGAATGCCCTTGTCTGCGATATGTGAGGAGCAAATAACTGCTGTGAAATAAGCAATTGATGAAGATAATCGAGACAGACGTTGGAATATGTTTATAATATCATAGGCATTAATTCAACAGCTGCTCTTAATGCAATAAAGAACTGGATGAAGCTCGGATTTAATTTGTGCTAGATGGGTACCGCGTTGTTGAAGGCTTATCCGTAGTATCCTAAAGGGCGTTATCGACTACATTTATCTATCAGGACTCCCGAGCAGACAAGCCCTTTTAGATCTCCATAACGTGTTCCTACCAGAATGTTTCACACACGCGTGCATCCGCGTGGAAGCCTCGCTTCTTAAGCCTGCGGGATGCTCGCATCTGGGGTTCCTAAGCTGGGATATTGTAGAATGTATGCATGGTTTCAAATAAGTTCGTCGTGATACATGTACTAGTTACTGAGACAGATAAGAATGCTATTCAAACTCTTTTGTCTTTCCGGATTTCATTTAATTTGTCATCCGTCGTCCGTTGGCCTTCTTTTCCAAAACGTTTTTAATAACATTCTCTATGAGTATTACCAAAATGCATCTGGATACAGCTGAAATTGTTGCATGCATTTGGCGCTTTTATAATGGCCTTGAAAGTTCTTAAATTTTGATATTGTTTGATCCAGCAATGATTTCTTTCTTTCACATCATCAAATTCAACACTAACCAATTATTTTCACTAATAGGCAACAAATCCTACCGGTGTCTATGGTTCATTGGCTTAATACTGTCAATTATAGGCTGCAGATCTTTCTGGAATAAAGCAAGTGTTTGCCTTTTCAATTGATGTTCAGTACTCGAAAGCTTTTCCAATTTGATAATTTTGAGCTAATTTTCCCCATAGATGTTTGCTTTTTGTTCAGGAAAGTAACCATGCAACTTCTGTTATACCGCAAAAATTAGTGGCGGAAGGTCTGCTGGTTTTCCTTTATATACTGTTCAACAGTTTAAAGCGAAATTAACATGTAGAGGAAGCGGAGTTCCTGTGCACGTTTCGATCAGATGACTTTATCTGTGGCGGAGACGTCGTTGCTTTTCCATCTTAAACCAGCAGCTTTTCAAACTCCGGCATGGTAATCGTTTAATCTTCTATGTCTATGGAGTACACCTTAGCGATTCTGCTGAATAGACACGTGTTCACAAAAATAACATAATGAAATTATTTTTTATCAGCGGAGTTTGACAAACTGGTTACAGTCCATATTGCCTCTTCAACAATTCCGATTGGCATGCCTATATTAGCATCCAAGACAATACACACACGTTCGTTTGTATTTCTCGACCAAAATGGTTTTCGTGGTAATTTCATCTCACAGCTGTTGATCCACTTCGATTAGTGTACTAGTGTCGGAGACTTTGAGGGTCAATAACAGCTCTTATATTAATGATGTGTTCGGGTACTGTAGGTACTCAACAGGCACAACACGTACTTCTAACCAATTACCCTATTTTACTTGTACAACTGCATTGCAATCACATACATCATCTTCCCGTGGAATATTTACTTCTCTGGTATACAATTTGTGGACTTAACATCATACTGATTAGACCATTGATTTGTGCAGAAACGATCGTTCTCGTTTTATCCCAACTGTTACATGGACATGCCCTTATTATAGTCGAGATCTTTCTTCTCTTAGATGAGTAAATGCAGATTTGACATAAATGATGGGAACGATGAGAAATGTAACTCGCGTGAAATTGACGTTACATAAATAATCCCTGGGTGTTTTTGCGCCAGGTGATGCACTACTAGAACTATTATTTTCACCAGATGATAAGAGGATTCCATGCTTGATAATAGTACATCCTGGTGTCTGTCAAGTTTGATAAGACCTAGCTACATAGTTATATATATATAAAAGCTATAATCTACCTGTCTTGTGATTACCATCGAGGCCTTGTGTTTGATTTCTAAATATTTCCGCAGGGCTAGTGTTGACCTTTTAAGCAAGGTTACCATGACCAGCCAGAGACCTGAAACTTGAGTTGGTGAAGGCGACCGGTCGCATCACTTAACTAAGGCTTGCCGTTATCACACGTATATGACAATAGTTCATTCAAGAATTGAAAGGGAGTCCACGGGGTGAATAACGCGTGTTCTTATCTGTCCACACATTGACTGACAGAGAGAATGAGATTTTCGCTAAGTTTGAATTGAACAGACCAAAACTATGCCAAATCAAAAATTGGCACAGAGAGCTCGATTACAATTCAGACCCGAATGATGACTTCTGAACTTGAAAGATTACTGTAGTATTTGCCTTGAAGGATTGCAGATCAGTAGTGTTTACTACTAGAAAGTAGCCACTTGCAATCTTTTGGCAGAACTTAGAGATAGATTTTAATTGAATTAAAAGCTTCGAAAAGTTCAGTAAGGTATTTGCTCGATATTTTTGCAGAATATTTTTAGCATGATAATTATAATTATGGGTGGTATGTACAATCAATTAATAGGATTGTTTAGTATGTACATAACCTTTGTAGTGTTTCATTTACATGCGTGTTTGAGAAATGGGCTTGAGCCTTACATAGAAAATTAATAGATGCTAGTCGATATTATGTTGATTCTTAGCGTGTTGTCAGAATTAATTTCGTAATCTGCTGTTAGGATACTTCGTACTAGACCAGTGCATTTATTAATGCTTTATGTTAGAATGTCTACCTGATTGTACAGTAAATTTGAAAAATGGTTGAAGTATGTAAGAGTAGTTACTATGGACGTATGCATGTATCAGATCATAAATATCTTAAAATTTGCGTACTTTGTATGAGTTGTAAGGTAAACAAATGATTTTGATTATTGTGAATATGTTTAGTATAACGTGATTATAAATATGTATGTACCATGCGGTATTATGACGTTTGTTTTATACAATAAAAGAACTTGTATGTGTCTCGATGTTAACGAATGCGTGACCGAAGAAATTTGATAGCTGTAATCCGTGTGTAGTGTGAGATAAAGGGGTTAAGGAAAAAAGATTGTCCCGTCCTTGTGTTTTAGGTTTATATGGGACAAAAACTTCAGATTCCATTGGGTCACAAGTCTTCAAGAGTTGGAAAAGGAATTGAGACTGTAAATGAGACAGTTGAAGTCGAAAGGAGTGTTGCTGTGTGGAAGAAAGTGGAGGACGAGGAGAAGAAGTCTATAGAAAAACAAGGAAGAGGAGGACAATTGATTCGGAGAAAGGTAGGGGAGGAAGATGAGAAGAAATAGGGAGAAATGGTAAAGATAGTGATTACAACAGATAAGTGGAAATCACTCTCACGCTGCTAATGAAGTGATGCAATATGGTTATTAAAGGGTCAACCGGAAAGATTGTATTTGGAAATTTGAGTATTTTGATTATTGAATTGTTATTGAATTGTTATTTATTGCATTTCAACCGTTTTGTATATTTAACCATCTGACCGTCGGAATCGTTGTCTAGTGGCTCGGAGCTTTACATTTCTCTTTTACTATATTTAACTTCCCAAAAAGAGAGCCAGTATGATAATTCCATAATAGTTCAAATAAAAAAGTGGGAACAGCCTATACCAATACAATATTGGGAGCCCACCACGCCAACTATATAATTCGTCAAACTGGTTCATACGGTCGATTACTCTTTGACCTTTAGTAATAGTATATTTGAATATACAAAAGGGTCTGGTAAAACAACCCTGAAGGGATATTTCATCAACAGTTGCATTGGTTAAAAACCACGATGGTAAATTATGCAACATGATCATCATGTGGTTTTACAAAACCATCAGATATATATAATAATCATTCTAACATGCAAACGCCAAGTACAGTTAAATTCCCGTACAAACAAATTTTGGCTCCTTCGAACTGACCAAAGACTCCGATATTGCAATTGAGAAAGAGTCTGATACGTTATCCTTATTTTATGTCACGCATTACCCATGAACCAGAAGCAACTTATCGATTATTAACATTTTACACTACACAGTTTTATTTGTACTTAACATGAAATGTACAATCAAAACTCCTGCACCTTTGTGAAGTAGAAGGTTAGGTTCAGTAAAACCACCCCCTTTCGTAATGAACATAATTCTACTGTTTGCTACGCCGTCAGTTTTCCCTCCATTTCGCGTTACATTTCTTTGGCTGTGCTCCATAAAGTTCCTACATGCAACAACCGGATAGGACAGGTGCCATCTGGGCGGCCTTGACATCCACGTATTGTTTCGTAGCAGAACTATCATCGTCAACATATTTGTTATGAAAGGCAACGGACACGACAGAGTCGCTGTTTCATCTGTGTTGTGTTATTGTGTTAAAATATAATAAGAGACGCCGTGTTCTAACTATCAATAACTTTAATATATACAAGTGACTACTGTGAAGTCTTAACACCGAGAGCTATCAAAGAGGCAGTGCCTGTATGTAGTACCAGTGGAACTATGACTCATACACAAAGAGTGCTGATTGATCAGTCACGCATGTATAATGTTACATCTCTCTTCTTACCAAGAAAAAGTTTTAATAAAACTTTTAACAAACTAAATGAATCATAAGCCATTAATATTAACATATCAGAATTAAGCGCATCTTTGATATCAATGATTACAATTAACTACGTACACATATCTAAGACAGACTAAGAAGGCATTATACAATTTTAAGAAATCGTATTGCTTGTTTGATAGATATTTAATGTAAACTGATGGTCCTTATCTTGAATCACCGTCAGTGTTTATCAACAGAACCATACAATGTGCTACACTAATGAGTGTTCTATTAGCTGAGTCTCTTGTAACTGCGAGTGCCGGATTTCACAGTTGTTTCATATCCAGGTTATGTCCAGGTGTTTGGAACTGATATTATACTGACACTCTTATCTTTGGTTTCACTAGCCTCCCAGAACGTTTGTAAAATCCGCCTTGCGGACGAACCCATGGGACCGGTGCGTCAGGCTCAGGCGTACTTTGGCTGAAACATTTAGATTCCATTGGCTTTGAAATTGATTTACTGGCATTTGCGGGGAGTGGTGATACAACTGTACAAGATGTGTGTTCAATCTGAGGGGAGGGCGGTGGTGGTATTTCATTAGTTTTCAGGAGTAAACGTCTATTGCGACGATAAATAGTACCATCTTTGGTGCGAACTGTATATGACCTTTCGCTGTGTTTTCTTACTACTACGGCAGGTTCCCATTTTTGACCTTTCAAATGAACTCGGGCTGATTCCCCTTCCTTAAGTGGTTTTAGTGGTTTTGCGTTTTTGTCATAATAATTCTTAGTTTTCCTCTTACAAAGTGTAATTTTCTTTTTGACCTCAGCGGTGATAGGTGTTTTTGGAATTAATTTTTCGCGGGTTGTTGGGAGAATTGATCTAAGCTGTCTCCCCATCAACAATTCAGCTGGTGAGAACCCGATATCAAGAGCAGTGGCTCGGTACTCTAATATGCCTATAAGTGGTTCTCTGCCGTCGGCTTTTGCTTTTGAGAGAATTCTCTTTACAGTTTGAACTGTTTTCTCTGCTAGGCTGTTTGACTGAGGGTATGTGAGACTCGATCTCACGTGCTTAAAGTCCCATTATTTCGCAAAGCTTGCGAACTCGCGAACTCGCGAGAAGAATAGCATGTTTGATTGTCGCTGACAACGACTTCCGGTATTCCAAAGCGCGCGAAAATGCTTTTCATGTGATTGATAACAGTGCAACTTTTTGAGCTAACGAGTGCCTTAACTTCGAAATAGCGACAGAAATAATCTACTACAACAATGTACTCTTTATTATCCCATGTAAATAGGTCTGTGGCGACCTTTTGGATATTCAGTGACGTCATGATTAATGAGAGGTTCCTTTTGGTTAGAGCTTCTGCGCTTTAAGCAGATAGTGCATTTTGACACCAAATCGGAAATGTCGGCTGAGATTCTTGGCCAACACAAAACATCTCTGGCTCTTTTCAGACACTGTTCAATACCTAAATGTCCTAAATGTACAGTTTCTAGCATTTTCTGCCTGAGGGTTTGTGGTATGACTATTTTGTGGCCTTTCAAGATTATCCTATCTACAACTGAAAGTGTATCTCTATAATTCCAATAGTCGATTATCTCTGATTGACAGCTTGACCTCTTTTCAGGCCAACCTTCACTTATGACCTGTTTCAGTATGACCATCTGGGGGTCTTGTTCAGTGAGAGATTGAATTTCTTCCTTTTTACGATCAGTTACAGGTAATGCTGATAACGCCATATGCACCTGCATATCTATACCGTCAGATAAGATAGGGTATGTATCCGATGAGAACTTACGGGAGAGTGTATCTGCTACGGATATGTTCTTACCTTGATAATGTTTTACCTCAAGGTCATAACGCTGTAGTTGCCAAAGCATGCGTTGTAGTCGCGATGGGGCTGCATTGAGGGGCTTTTTCATTATAGAGACAAGGGGAAGGTGGTCAGTTTGAACGTGTACCTTTCTCGCGTATACATATTGATGAAACCGTTTGCATCCGAACAGTATAGCAAACATTTCTTTCTCTATCTGAGCGTAATTAATCTCAGTTGTGGTCAAGGATTTTGATGCATAAGCCACGGGCTTATCATCTTGCATTAGGGCGGCACACAGCCCATATTTTGATGCGTCAACTTGCAAAGTCAATGGTTTCTTAGCGTCAAAATAGGACAGAACAGGTCCAAGGCTTATAGTAATTATGTATTTGACCTTTTGAAATGCGTCTATTTGAGAAGAGTCCCATGAAAACTCTACGTATTTCGCTAACAGTTGTCTTAGTGGACTTGTGACATCTGCCAATTTTGGGGCAAATTTGGACAAGTTGTTAACCATGCCAAGAATGGTTTCTAACTCCGCACGGTCACGAGGGGGTTCCATTTCTCTTACCGCTGCTACTTTGGCGGGGTCGGATTTGAGACCTTCGGCTGACAGAATGTGCTCGAAATACTGAACTTCTGTGACGCCCACTTCTAGTTTTTCCTCATTTAACCGAATTCCTTTTTCGAGGGAACGTTTGAGAATATTTCTCAAGTTTGTATCATGTTCGTCGCGTGTGCGTCCAAAAACTAGCATATCGTCACAAATCAAAACAATACCACTTAAACCTTCAAAACTCTCATCGATCTGCCTTTGGAATTCATCTTGAGATGATTTCAAACCAAATGGGAAACGCAAAAAACGGTAACGGCCGTAAGGAGTGTTGAAAGTTGTGAGGTATGAAAAGTCACGTGACAGTTTTATTGCCCAATATCCTGACCGTGCATCCAATTTGGTGAAGTATTTTGCACCTGATAATTGGGGTAGGATATCATCTAATGTGCGCATAGGGTAATGGGGACGCAAAATTGAATACTTTGGCATATTCCTTGAGAACAACCGCCTTAGTGAGAGGTGTACTCTTGTTACAATGTAAATCTGACATCTGTGTCTGAACAGTGTATGTAAATTTAACTAAGCCTAACTCCATACAAGACTGTAAGCCAAGTATAGGTGGTGCTCTCGACTTCATGTGTATGTTCATTGCGTTTACATGTGAAATTGACTGTACCCATTGTGTTCAATAATTTGCCGTTATTTGCAGATAGTGTTTAATGTAGATTTAAGAGGATGTTTTATGCCTAGCTTTTAGGAATATATGCGAGGGTATAATGTTAACTTGGTAGCCAGTATCCAATTTAAAATCAATAGAAAATAATTTAGGTCCCACCTCTATCGCCGCATACGCCTGTCCATTGGCAACTATATCCCTTTCTACACTGTCAATAAATAAATCCTGGTTTTGAGATTCATTGTTAATCACACTAACCGTTTTTGATCTACAGACTTTCTCAAAGTGATTGAGTTTATGACACTTATTGCAAATCTTTCCTTTCGCAGGGCACTTGTCCTGGCTTGAATGTGTTTTGTATCCGCAGTGTCCACAGGTCGCGTTCACGCTTCGTCTGGAAGACGTAGTCCATTTCTTCTTCGGCTGTAGTTCTTTTGTCTTGGCCTGTCTTTGAATTGTCGCATGTACTTCTGGTCTGGCTGATGCAGACATGGTCTGTAACTGCTCCTGGGCATATTCATGGCTTTGACCAATGTTAATAGCCCTTTCCAAGGTCAACTTTTCACCTTCGTTGATCAGTTTTTCTCGTATCTTTAATGACGATACCCGCGAAAACGATTCTATCACGACTCATGTCGTCTTCGTCTTTGAAGAGACAGTCCTTGGCTAAGATTTTCAATGAAGTCACATACTGGTCTATTGTCCTGGAGCCTTGAATTTCATTGTTAAATTTAAATCTTGCAAAGACCGGATTTAATTTTGGTTGCACGTGATGTTTGAATTTTGTAAATAGCGTTGATGGGTCCTTTTTTTCTTCCTCCGTCAGAGTCCATGTGTTAAAAATATCTCTACCTTTGTCGCCTCCCCAAAGTAGAATGTAGTTGGCTTTGACCGCATCCCTTCTTCTACTCATCGGTCCGTTAAATATTATTTCACAGTGTTGTTGGAATTTATCCCATGATGTGGTAAGGTTAGAATTGTCCCAGTCCATGGTAGGGGTTGGCACGCCGGAAAGATCCATTTCGGTGGTACTAAATTCGTATGCAGAATTTTCAACGTTTGTATGGTTTTAAATTCGTGCAAAATCTTCCGTGGATTGTTAAGTTATTGTTTCAAGATATCCATTTACGATCCATGTGCTATTCAAACCATGATATGCTCTTCCAACCATAATATCCTATTCCAACCATGATATCCCACTTCTGACACCATGTTGTGTTATTGTGTTAAAACATAATAAGAGACGCCGTGTTCTAACTATCAATAACTTTAATATATACAAGTGACTACTGTGAAGTCTTAACACCGAGAGCTATCAAAGAGGCAGTGCCTGTAGATAGTACCAGTGGTACTATGACTCCTACACAGAGAGTGCTGATTGGTCAGTCACACATGTATAATGTTACAATCTGGCTTCGTTGAACTAGCTTACGATTTTACTCGGAAACATACCAACATGTTCGGCAAAGCTCATTACACGAAGTGACCACGATACCACATTATATACAAAGTAGATCATCATGGCCAGCATGTCACATGAACAAGCGTAATTTACATTAATCGTGACATCTTCAGTTGCAAAATTCTCGTTTTATAATACATACACGAAATCCATACAATACATCATTATTGTTGTTCCGATAATCTGAAATTGTAGGTGAGAGTTTTGTGTACGTAAAGTCTTGCCCTATCCAGGATCATAAAATAATATTTGTTAGTATATCTCACTCCAAATTAGCTCAAATGGTCCATGATCTAGTATTACACCGACTAGAATAGGGACAGACTTTGCATGTTTGTATCCATCAATGTGTATCTGTCAATCAGTTGTATCTTTGAGTATATATATATATATATATATATATATATATATATATATATATATATATATATATATATATATATATATATATATATATATATATATATATATAGAATACAAATCATATGGCGAATAACAACCCTCTCAAGCGTACTGGATCCACCAAGGGATCACGTTTGTCAGGGATTAATTAAAATAGATGCAATAAACTGACGACGAACAGTACGAAACTAGTAACTAACTAGCCTAAGCGCTTTCGACTCTTAATGAGTCTTTTTCAAAGGCAAATACAAAACATAGTTACGACAAACAAATAAACACAAAAATGTTGTGTTTGTAAACCTCTACATTTCTGTACATTACACACAGTCATCTACTCGAAACCAACCGACAAACACCAGTATCTTCTCCCAACCAGCTGTCATCCAAAACACTGCATTAAGAACATTCCATATAGCCAGGCACTGAGGATACGCAGAATTTGCTCCGACGATGAAAGATTCCTAGAAAGGTCTGAAGAGCTGGCTAAACATTTAATTTACCGAGGCTACGACAAAGACCTGATTGCGGAGGCAATCCAAAGGGCCAAACAAACAAACCGTGATGACCTACTCAGATATGGACAGAAAGAAAAGGTTGATAGGATACCATTTATTCTGACCTATCACCCAGACAATCCCAAAGTAGGTAAAATCATCGCAAACCACTGGCCAACCGTGCAATCGTCAGACATACTAAACCTAATACTTCCGAACAAACCTGTAGTAGCTTACCGGAGACCAAAAAACCTAAAGGACATCCTAGTCAGGGCCAAGCTAACAACAATCGCTAGTCAAAACCAACCTAGTCAATCTAGACCCTGTGGCGATAAAAGATGCAAAACCTGTCAACATATGATAGAGACCAAGACATTCACTAGCACAGTGACTAAAGAAAAACTAAACATACATGGTCCAAACAAAACGTACAAAACAGAGAATATGATTTATCTCATCACATGTAAGATCTGTGGCCTTCAGTACGTGGGAGAAACTGAAAAGCTACACATAAGGATAAATCTTCATAGATCTGATTGGATGACAAAAAAGCTGTACAGAAGCCCGGTCGCAGAACACTTCTCCTCCCCTGGCCACACTTTCAGTGATATAATACTTATCGCTATTGCTAACAACCACAGCTGGAGTTCCGAAACCAGGAAGGAAAAGGAATCATACTGGATACGCCGCCTTAGAACATTGAAACCAAGCGGTCTAAACCAAGAAGACTAGAAAATGAAAACTATGTACTAGTAGAATTTAACATTTTCTAAATCTTCTTATTATCCTTCAATTTTTACTATAAGAATAACCGGTATAGAATCAAATATCCGGGATATAATCTGCGTTACGTATGTACACAAAGTAAAAATAGATGTCACTTTGGCTTGTAGACTTTTAGGGAATTATACAACGTTTTCAGTTTCCGCAACTAGTCTATACAAGCTGGTTGTATTTATAGTTTTAGCACATGTGAAGACAGAAATGTTGAAGTTTACAAACACAACGTTTTTGTGTTTATTTGTTTGTCGTAACTATGTTTTGTATTTGCCTTTGAAAAAGACTCATTAAGAGTCGAAAGCGCTTAGGCTAGTTAGTTACTAGTTTCGTACTGTTCGTCGTCAGTTTATTGCATCTATATATATATATATATATATATATATATATATACATATATACATATATATATATATATATATATATATATATATATATATATATAAGCAATACTGTCTTTTTTCTATTAGGCTTTGAAATGATCTCGAGGAATTTCTCCATTTACCAATGCTGCTATGTTTCTGTGGCGTTGTACGTAAGTTTGTATACAGCATGAAAGTTGGATGTGGATGCCATTGATATATTAAACGCTGTGGACAATTTGTTCTAATTGACATTTATATTGCAGTTATCTTCGCTGTCTTTCCAGTCTTCATGGGACGTTATTATATAGTTGTCGTCTTTGCTGGGCAAATCAGTTAATGTCATCGACTCGATAGCATGCAAGGACTTTTCTCAGTTTTTCATAATTTTCGTCAAGTTTTAGTCGTGTTTCTTCCATCATCATCTCCAACACTTTCCAAGGTAAACTGGATACAAATTGTAGCTTCTTTAACAAATCGATATGACGTACTGAAGCTGTTCAGTGATTTATTCATTTTTTTTTGTTTATAATTTAGCTCCAACATAAGGTATGCATTAAATATTGTCACTTCTAATGGTATTATATAACAGTCAGCCGCAATTCTCAAATAGTGAATGAATTATATGTAACCTTAACTGTCCTAATAAGTAGAAGAATCAGAATGGCCCGTTTTAAAATTATGATTACCTATCACGGTTCCCCCCCCCCATCCCATTAATACTTAACCTGTGCTTCCCGCAGACTTAAGAAGCCAAGTTTCCAGGCGCATGCACACAGTTGAAAAATGTTATGGGGAATTAGAAGGGGGTCTGGACTGGAAAGTTCTGATAAATAAGCAGTGTCCGGACCGCCATTATGATACTGCTTAATCAGAAAAAAAAAGTTCAGGTTCTGTTAGCCTAACATCGACATCTCCATATATGCGATGAGTTGCTAGAGACGCGTGAATGAGTTTGTCAGAAGTGTTGAAACATGGATATATTTTTCTGACTCTACTAAAGAAAAACACTACAAATTAACGAGGAGAGACATCAGATAACGTGTGGTAGTGTGACTGTCAAGAAAGCCATGTTCACATCTTTCTCCATACAAGAGGCCCAGTACCACGTTCCTCTACCTGCCTCTGCTAGTGTCATTAGAGATGATGTGAAACCCTGGTTGGAAAGCTTTTTATAGCACGTTTGTTATACGTGATTGTGTTCGGTTGGAAACTTCCAGACCTATCAGTTTGGAAACTTTGCAAGATTTTAAAACGCCATGCACTCGAGCACTACATTTAAAACCCAGACGTCAACAAGAGGCATGATGTGCTAAATGGTCTCCTTACTTATAACACGATTAGAAGAAGATTTCAGGGTCATTTTCACGGAATACGGATGATTTATATGAACAAAATATTCCCGTGATAAATTGTCATGCTATTGGTAGAGTGAATAAATTAACAATGCGGTTTAGAAAATAATATTTTTTGTTTAAACTCTCTGAAATGTTGGTAAGTTGTGACTTTTGTTATCGACTACTACTTTAAAGTTTGGTATCAGGTGTGTCTCAGACTGCAGGCGGCATGCATGTAGTACACATACGACTGAGCCATTGGGAGTAGTTGACTTTTTCTAATTTTCATCAATTGTACGAAAAATGAACAAATATTTGTCTTTCTAATACGTAAGATAACTTAATTTTTACAAGTCTTTCTTATAAAAAATTATATGATTAGTAGATATCATCTGAAATAGTATACGCTATAATCATTTCTTTCATTCTTGCTTTGTAAGAATCAATTAATAAATAAGTTTCAATTTTCCATTATAAATGCATACAACTGAAAGATCTGATACACAACTGATGTAATAAATTTCAGTGTGACAAAGCATTCCAAACATGAAAACTAATGCCTGTATTAAAGTTACTAGTTAATATTTTAATTGATTTTGAGGAAAAAAAAGACGACTATGTTTTGTTTCCGTTATATTTTTCAGACTGAAATGCTTTCAAAGCCAAAGGATCCACAACCGCAATTCCTAAAACTAACCCAACCGCAAATTTTAACCAATATTTGATGGACTGGTGACAAAAGTAATACTACAGGACCTATCACTGTGGTAACAGGGTTAAGAAATGCAATAAATACAGACAAAGCGTGAAATTTTTTAATTTGACGAAAATTATTTGTGTTCATTGAGATGCAGTAGCACATGAACTAAAACACACATACTTTGTCCAGTGGTTGTAAACAAAAATGTTCAACAGTTCGGTTATATCAGACTTGCAGACACGTGTCGATTGATTTCCTCCTGTGTTTGGGGTTTTTGGTTGGTAATATGAGATACCTTTATGCCCTATTGAAGACTCTGGATTGTCTCCTATAAGCGATATAATTCGTACCTTCTTTTCTTAAAATAAACTAGCTGTAACAGGAATACATTAGTTAGTCAAGGACTATGAAGTTCAGTGTGCTGTTATTTTGTGTGTTTAGGATAAGCTTTAATAGGAATAATTTTAAAGAACATTGCACAATGTGTACTAATGTCATAACGTGTCAGCATGCACGCGCATTTATCAACATTTAATGCTAAAAGGAATACTGTGTCACCTTCACAAGAGTACATCATATTTTCTTATTGAAAGTAAATTCGTTTGTATAATAAAATGTATATTCTTATTTAACGTTTACAGTTAAAGATGAAAGTGAACGTTCCAGATATAGCAGCGATCCAACTGTTCCATTGAAACTTGAGTTTTGCTTACCAGTGGATTAATCAGGCTATCAAATAGAAACCTACACATTTTTGAAATTATTGCAAATATTCACTTCAAAAATTACATCTATTATAATGTTTTATTGTCGTATTAAACGTAAAACTATATATATATATATATATATATATATATATATATATATATATATATATATATATATATATATATATATATATATATATATATAGTTCCTCGAGGTTAGTTTTAGTTTTAGTTAAGAGGTTAGTTTTAAGACTGGCTGGTCTGGTGTCGGGATAATGTCACCGGGTGGAATCATGCCACATGTATGCGGCATGATGCCCCAGTGCTAGACATCACTTTAAACTGTGGCACTATAGCTGAAAAATTGATAAAGCTACCTTAAAAATATAGATTACACAAACACACACAAACACTTACCAGTTTAATCATTGCATTACTTACTCGTTTAATTGTTGCAATCTAGATGCTCAACCCGTAATTCGAATTGCAAATCAAGACTATAACCATCTTTTACGGACTCGTGTGTTTATTTAAATATATATATATATATATATATATATATATATATATATATATATATATATATATATATATATATAATGGCAGAATGCGACAATCATGTAAACATTGGATCACGTGTTGGTTCTGGTTGAAAATCCAATTAGTTGTATCAAACAGGAAAAATCGTCTTTATGTAAAGAAAATATTTTTCATTTCTTACAAAAATATCACACTTTACTACCCTTAATATACATATATATATATATATATATATATATATATATATATATATATATATATATATATATATATATATATATATATATATATATATTTTAGAATTATTAAATATATATATATATATATATATATATATATATATAGATATATGAAAGAAAAAATGGAAATATAAACCTTACAACGAAACTGCAGATTAATCCAAGTTTCCAAATTTGCAAGAAGTTGTCCCAGACACAAAATCGTTTGCTAGTCAATTTTCCGCTATAACGGGGATTCTCAAATATTTGCCGGGCATATAGTCTGTTTCCAAATTCTTTTGTATTGTGTTTCCCATAAACGAGATGTTGTAGTCCTATTACATAATATTCTTTGCTATTTATCTTCAACATTATAGCTTCTTTTTAATAAAATGTTGAACTTTACCAATTTCAATACAATTTCTGTTTAGTTTGCTTAATATATCTTGACATTTCTTCGCAACAGATTGATAGATAGATAGATAGATAGATAGATAGATAGATAGATAGATAGATAGATAGATAGATAGATAGATAGATAGATAGATGCGAATGGTGACTATAGAGTGAATGTATGTTCCTGTCTGGAGCACATTTACGCTGTTTCTCTAGACGGCAACTATTTTTATCCAAGATAATTTTAATTGTGAGTCAGCTTTATCATATACTACTGTTCCATTTCGTTTATACCTTAAATTTGCAGAGAATGATCAAGGTCAACATCAGTGGCATGAATAGCGTAGTGTGGTATTTGTTATATAAAATTTACTTTAACAACACGTAATCATACTCTTTGTTTGCATAATTATTAGCTAAGCGTTGCATTGTCAATATGATTTTATTCCGTCATCAAACTTTGACATTTAAGGGAAAATTAGATGTAATCAAGCAACTCAAAACTGATCTGACCGAATAGCTTTCATTTTCTTTTCGTGGTATTCTTTTAAAAGTACATTACTAGCTTTCATCGCTATTAACATCGGAGTCTAATTGACAGCAAAATTTCTTCCTTACAAAATAATATAATCACTATTCCCAGGTATCATTTATTTATTGTTCTTTTGCTTAAGTTTATAAGTCAGTTATTTTTCTGCTATTATTAAAATTCATTTGAAACAAAATCGATTTGCTCAGCTTGTCCGTTTGCAGAGAACAGCTGAAGTGGAGGTGAATTAATTCATTACTATCGTTTTATTAGCATAGTCCTGTTAATGTGACAAGATAGGAAGTAGTAGAAGGAAGAAATGTAACGTGCAAGGCATCTTATCGTAGGCTTGGAATTGAATTTGTATGTTACAGCTTTAAAATATCGTGATTACACTTATAAAGAGCCATAGTAAATACTAGTGTAAGGTGCGCAAAATGGGACAGGACAATAGTTAAGAACAATCACTGAAGTATTTGCTGTGTCCTGTTGGCTATAATCACCTGGACTCGGGTTGGAATAAGTTTTCCTATACTGTCACTACGTTTGTTTCTCAGTACTGAACATTCCACCGTGTCCCAATTATAATAAGGTTAACGTTAATCTAAATGGCCTTGAAAGATTAATTCATTCTGTGGTTCTTGTCATCTTACCTACCATCTCTTTGACAGGCTTGACTGTAAAAATGGCTTAGTTGTCAACCTTGTGTAGGTTCTACTATAGTCTATTCCTCTCTATCCTCTCATTATGTGCCATATAGCTATGTTAAAAAACAATTACAGACAAGCATATATGTGTTACTTATATAATCACTCCAACGTTAACTGCTTGGACTCATAATACATAGCATTAAGACCTAACGACACAATCAAATTGATAGATGTCTTCGTGTGTTTTGAATGATATTTCATATGACAGAATTTCAGAAATATCCACAAATGTAGCTTGCATATACTGGTTTTGTTAAATTATGTTTAATTTTACTTGCATTTTTTTATTACAGTCAAAATGCACGACATATAAATATTTCGTGTTTCTGTAGTTAATAATGCACTTTTTATATCAGTTTAATCTTTCACACATATAGCACTTACAGACCTCGGGTCAATACTATTTCTCCTATATAGTCTCTTCATTTGTACCTGAGCACTGAACTATATGCTGTGTATAAATCATAATAAATCTAAGCTACCTTCAAAAATAAATTCAGGGCGAAGTTTTTGTGACAGCTTATCCGGCATTTCTTTGGCAGGTAGTACTATAAACAAGGCTACGCGCAACTCTGAATTATCATTGATGCATCATTTCTCAGAAATACACACTGACAGTAATAACATAATGCTCAAAGTTTAAAGACCAAACAGTTATCTTTAACTAAATACCAAGAATGAGTAAATCTAACTCTTGCATCACCACCGAAATGAGAGAGTAAAAATGCGCTAATAATAGACGGGGACCATAAATGGGTACTGATCTAGAAAATAATAAGTGACCCGAGTCCACGTATAGCCGGTATTAGGCATAATGAAACAAAAAATAAAAATGCCGATCTGTATGTATAAAAATGTTTATTCCTTGACTTTGGGGTTTGATCTTCCGCTTCTGATATAAAAACCATAAAAAGCCACATCCAGTAAATGAAGTCTTAGTATTTCTACGATATCCTTTTTCCTTCTATACCTGTACTTTCTGAACTTATCCATCTATCACCAGAAGCAAAACCATTCTGCACACGTGAGAAAGATTGAATTGCATCTAAACCGGATGAAACAGCTTTGCCTTGAGGTGGATTAAGCCATTAAATTCTATAAACAGAGCACTGCACGTGAGTATCATTAGATTTTGTCTTACTGGTAGTAGACTATGTCAAACCTTTACATCAACAAATATATTTAAATCAATAAAATAATGGAATTAACTATGCTTGTCAAATATGTATTTATTTTATAAGATTCTGTATAAACTTAATAGGATCACTTGTAACTTTGTCAGACATGACACAATTTGTCACAAAGATCATTTTGATTTAATATATATATATATATATATATATATATATATATATATATATATATATATATATATATATATATATATATATATATATATATATATATATATATATATTAGAAGATAGTAATTCGTATATTCGTAAACCCTCTTAGACAGATCATTAATCATGTTTATAATTTAACGATTAATCTTTTTTTAAAACCCTCTATGTTTAAGATACATACTATAACGTTCTATTACGCGTAGTATCTGATACGGCGGCAAGTGAGCATTTCAGAGACACCTCTGAGCTTGCGTCACATCTGAATGGTCTGTATGTGAATATATACTCAAGAATTTTACATAGGCGTAAAGTTTATAAGTTGTTTTATAAGATTTTTATTATTCATAAATAATATTAAATATCTTATAATAAAACTCAAATTAAGCTACATTATAAGAGATCCAAACAGACTTTTAATGTATGTTTCAAGCAAATTTAGTAGACTTATAAAATATAACTGGAAACCATTACTATTTCTTATTCATCAAATAAAATGCATATATCAATTAATTCTTATGATTATTAATCAATTTTTTTTCCTTTACAAAAAATAATATTTAGCAGTCTAATTTAACTGATATGTTATCAATGTTTTAAAAATCTCGATAATTTATTACATATATTAAACAAATTCTATATGACGTATCTTATAAAATATAGCAGATATATCATTACGTATATATCTTCTGAAATTTATAAGATATAAAATCTGCTATTATTAGCGTTTACTACCACGACTTCTGCAGTTGATCATATCATTAGCATTACAATAATCGTTTAAAAAGCATCATACTGACCGCATCATACGTATATCACTTACATTATCGTAAGCATAACATGCCAGATAATAGAAGGCCGAAATAATATTCTCCTACAGAATCTGAAAATAGCAATTTCCGTTCGGTCTGGTGAATATTTATAATTCTCTTTAATTAATCCTATATGCCTTGATTTCTTTCATAGAAATGACCGTGTAGACCGTGTAGATAGATGACAATTAATTATTCGGACGTCATGCAATTGTGTCTGCTACACACGAGTGTACATAACACCAACTAAGTAGAACCATTTCATGATGTCTACATGGTCATTATGGAATATGGGCTGGTGTGTGCAGGCAAGACGATGGGTGCCGTTTTGACCGCAGACCTGGATTCGAATCTCCGTAGAGTATGAATGTAAAATTCTTAATATATATATATATATATATATATATATATATATATATATATATATATATATATATATATATATATATATATATATACAAGTGTGTGTTTGTGTTCAAAATGTGACGTGTACAATGCATGTTAGCGTCGAATTTTAAATGTCAAAGTCTGAAGAAGAAAATAATTTATTCTAAAGTTTAATGCATGACTGCAGACTTTGTATGCAAATCGTTTTGTTATAAGCCAGTAATTCTACAAAACACTTCCAACACATTGTCATTAACCGCAACGGAATTGTTCCGTGTCGTCTGCATCGGTAAAATGATACACAGCCAATTTACCTCATTTATCGTTTGCAACTATTGCCAAGCGTTATCAAATTATGGACACGATTCTGTTATTATGGTTTTGTGTGAACAGAAATTTGTGTACACAGACTCTGTCACCAGCCTTCGTCGTACCCGCAATTATTCCGTTCTCGGTTCAGAGTTAAACACAAATAAAGCAATACGATTTACAATGGAAGTAAATTATATAAAACAGTATATTCTTTACAGACACGCATATAATGATATGTTATACACAGCAACATCTCTCTCTCTCTCTCTCTCTCTCTCTCTCTCTCTCTCTCTCTCTCTCTCTCTCTCTCTCTCTCTCTCTCTCTCTCTCTCTCTAGACATGTTAACAACACCATGTGATAATTTCTAAATATAATGAGATACATTACAATCGCTGTCAGATGAGTTACTCATCCAATACGTTGTCGTTAACGTTAAAAGACGCGGTTCGTGTTGGCTGCATCGGTAAAATGATACACAGCCAATGTACGGTATATATCTTTTGCAACTATTGTCTCGGTTCACCGATACATACAAAAAAGCAGTATGATTTACAATGGGAGTAAATTATATAAAGCAGAAAATCCTTTACAGTCACGCATATAAAGATCTCTCTCTCTCTCTCTCTCTCTCTCTCTCTCTCTCTCTCTCTCTCTCTCTCTCTCTGTACAGTTATGTGCACACTGTAGATAAGTGTAATACTTGTGCAAACATTACAAATGTTCATATAGCCAAGAGATGTGTAATAAATACCAGCTATATATATATATATATATATATATATATATATATATATATATATATATATACATATATATATATATATATACATATATATATATATATATATATATATATATATATATATATATATATATATATATATATACAGACACACACACACACACACACACACACACATAAACATATATATATATATATATATATATATATATATATATATATATATATATATATATATATATATATATATATATATATATATATATATATATATATATATATATATATATATATATATATATATATACATATACATACATTGGATTATCTAATTGCATGCACAGTGTGCTCCGTGTAAAAATTAGCACTAAAGGCCATCGGGTCAGCGTCAAGATGCAATATATTAACCGTAAATGAATATCTGTCAAGGATTAGACTAGGTCACGTGATGTAAACACTCATATTCCAGATTTGCATGTACACGCATTTGTATTTGGGACATTCAGTGTTTGGACCGAATCTCTGCAGCACGGTACGTGGATAATCATGGGCTTCCTGGGCTGTTGTAGATCCCTATGTCGCTGGAAAAACCCTCTTATTGTGATACTTCTGCCTCTTCTTCTTCTTCCATTACCATTGGTTGACGATTCTAAGGTTAGTGTTTCATGCCATTTTACAGGTAAATAATTCTATTCCTCTACATTTATGCCACCTGAGGTCCGAACGGTATGGTCAATCCACAACAAGTATACTTTTTCATGTCATTTAACGGTACATCTTTCATCTGTCCATGCAACAGCTCCATTGTATGTTTATATGTATGCATGTTTTTCAGTTTGTGTGTCTGTCTGGAACAAGGTATAAATATTAGATAGGTAGGCAAAAGGCTGAGGGGAAGGGAGACTATAACCATGTGTAAATTCTGGACTCGAGTTTAGGGAGGAGAGAGGGATAACGTAAGGACTATGTTCTAACAACTAATCCGGCTCTTCATCCTAATAGCCTGACACAAAGCAATATTATTGCTTTGGGCGTATAAAAAGAATATAATTATGTTTATTACAATAGTTTAAAAAGTTATTCTGAGTTTTAAAAAACAAAGAATATCTTGGATATATAGATATTCACAGTTCCCCCCCCCTCCCCGAAATGTAAGTGGTCGATCCTTCATTAGCCTGATGAAAGGAAGCATCACAAATTGCATTGGTTTATCCATTATTGGCACAAAGTGTATCCAAATTAGGCACTTGTCAGATTTTATGACTTTTATGCATACGTTAAATATCAATGATTTCAACGTTTTAGCTTTATGACGAAAATGGTTCTGGTGTAAATAAAGTCTAAATTACAGTTTCCTCAAACTCTGAGCAAAAAGAAATAAATTTCAATATGTCTGTAGGCGTGAATGCTTGACCGACTTGTATCACTTGATGTAAATTACAAACCCAAGGGTGGTTCTAGAGGAACCTTATTGACCTTACTTGGACAGACTCGACAGGATTTCATACGGTAGTTTTATCATCAATCTTTGATTTACTTACCAGAACTTTGTATGGTAGTAGAATGCATAAGTAAACAGTGCTGATTGTACTGCTTGTCAGCGACTACAATTGTGAATATTACATTATATTTCAAATTAATGTACACTAAGAATAGCTAAGAAGTAATTTGTATGTATGTATGTATGTATGTATGTATGTATGTATGTATGTATGTATGTATGTATGTATGTATGTATGTATGTATGTATGTATGTATGTATGTATGTATGTATGTATGTATGTGTGTGTGTGTGTGTGTGTGTGTGTGTGTGTGTGTGTGTATGTATGTATGTATGTATGTATGTATGTATGTATGTATGTATGTATGTATGTATGTATGTATGTATGTATGTATGTATGTATACATCTTATATATATATATTTATTTATATATATATATATATATATATATATATATATATATATATATATATATATATATATATATATATATATATATATATATATATATATAGTATGCAACTCTTGTAAAGCATACATTTTACAAATTAATTTATTTATTTATTAAAACTAAAAGTAAAAGATAAATGAGTTATTCTATTGCTTTGTTTGGGCGCGCTTAAATGTTTTCGAAACATTCTTTGTGGCGGAAGATAAATAAGAATTAGATGAAACAGTATTGCGAAATTTTCGAGACATCGTTGCACTTGTACGTAACGAACTCGGATGCACTTTTTTAACCCATGTTTTTGTGCTCCTGTTCGCTGACCTTTCGAATCTCTTCTGGTTACGTACTCCTGTCGTTAATTACATGTTGCGATTGCACACGTAAATCGTTTGGAATAACTCCGATTTTTCCCCATTGTGATCTGTGCTAGTCTGATTCGTCATTGACCGTCTTCTTCTAAGTAAGACACGATGATCAAATTGGGAATATATGAATGGAAAGGTAATGTGTTAATTGTAGCAGATGACTTTAGTTTGCACAGAAATGTATATATAAATATAATTTAGATAACATTGTGTACATATTCAAAGTAGATTTGCATAGAAAAGAATAGAAACGTCAAAAATTTAGTAAAGAGTATTTCGAATTTTGTTCCCTTGACAGATTCAGAGCACTCTTGGAAACAAAACTTACTCTGTCTTCCACCATGTGGATTAGTTTGTAAAACAAAGAAACAAATAAAATGTATTGCTTCTTCTGTTTTACATAGGCATGATTGATTTTGTCCTAATATTTCTTTGTTTTCAAGACATTTGCGTCTCTTCTTTCATTGACATACTTAAATATCATTACTAAATTGGGTGTTGAATTTCACACAGTAGAGGTCCTTTTATCATGATCAAAGGCATAGATTTGTGTGATATGGATCCTTAACTTAGCTTTAACAATTTTTCAGTCATATCGCTACAATGTCCACAGCGTGGCAGTTTATAGTGATGTCTAGCAATGGGTCATCATGCCGTAGACATGTAGTATGATGTCCCACCAAGTCACATTATATTGACCCCAGGCCCAGCATTCCTAACTCTAACCTCTTCATGCTGAGCGCCAAGCGAGGCAGCTACTGTACCATTCTTGTAAGTCTTTGGTATGATTCGGCCGGTTATCGAACCCACGACCTCTCGCATCCGAGGCAGACGCTCTGACCACTAGACCACCGGAGCGGTCTCAAAGGCATATACCAATAGTTTATGTTTCAGATCAAGAGTAAAGTTCAATAGTTTAAGTTTCAGGTCAAGAGTAAAGGTCAATACTTTAAGTTTCAGGTCAAGAGTAAAGGTCAATAGTTTAAGTTTCAGGTCAAGAATAAAGGTCAATAGTTTAAATTTCAGGTCAAGATTAAAGGTCAATACTGTAAGTTTCAGGTCAAGAGTAAAGGTCAATAGTTTAAGTTTTAGTCACATTTACGTTTCTCTATAACTTAACCACCGTTGAAGATAATTAGATGAAGCTTGACATATTTGCTTAGTGTCCATATTGCGTTTAAAATTCACCACTGAAAGTTAAACGTTTTATTTATCGATGTACTAGGATGAACCAATATGCTGCACATTTTACTAATGGTTTGTATATGTTACTAAAGATGTAATTATCGGTATCAACATGTATTGGTTGCTTGTTTGTTTTGTTTTTGGGGTTGTGTTTTTATATATTTGTTTCTGAATTTTGGAGGGGTTGGGTCTTTTATTATGTATTGTTTATCGCGCCTTTTCTTTGGTTTTCGTCTTAATTATACCACTTGAAAGAAATACAATGCATCTTGGCTATTTGTCATGTCTGTCAAGTATCTTTACAATTTATCTTCCAAAACTACATAACCCATTAGAGGGGACATTTACAAATGTGTACAGAAGTTGACACTAAGGTATAGACAGGAACGAAAATAGCAAGAACAAGTGCTTAGTATGGATAAATGTGAAGGTGAGATTTAGGATGCAGTACACATCCCATTGCTTATGAACCGGAAAAAGTAGGAAATTATTACATATTAGTTTTACTTAAGTCTGAAGTTGACATTTTAAATACAACTACAACAATGTACATAAAGCATTTAATAAACACACTATGCATAAAACATCGACAATTCTAAATATTGGAGTCTAACAAAGTTAAAGAAAGAAAAGCTTAATCAACATTGCTAAGGAAGTACAAAATTTGATTTCCATATCAAAACAGTAAATATTATCCTCTTTGTACACAACAGCGTACACGAATATATAAAGAAAATATCTTAAGACGAGATTAGATCAAGTGTTAATTATTATTAAAGTGACCCCTGGAGGAAAAATAGAATTCGGTCGTCCTTGGTCATTGTAATCAGTCCTATACTACAGCCGTTGTGTCATCAACAATTCTTACAAGGAGTAGAAGAAACATTAACCAGTTCTATATTACCCTGTATTTCAATGTGTGACACCTATAGTCAGCATTTGTCGTCCTAATCAGATTCGATTTTCACTGTGACGTATTTTGTACTGCTATAAAACTACTTCCCCACATTATAAGGAATATCGCATTACCTGGGTCGACAGCGAACCAAACCTGCTGAAACCAGACACTATCTCAACAAGTGTATTGTAGTTCACTCTCAAAGAAATAGTAATAACATATTCGTATTCTTATTTTTTTAAATAATGTAAACTCAGCAGGTGTGTTGCGAGTGTCTTTCGAAAGGGTGTTGTATACAATTTTTAAAAGCAATTAACGTCCAGCATTGTCTTCCTTGCATCACCAACGTGTCATTCATATGATTAAGTTTATGAGTAGTAGTAGTTGTAGTAGTAGTAGTAGTTGTAGTAGTAGTAGTAGTAGTAGTAGTCATAGTAGATGTTGTTGTTGTTGTTTCTTTCCTAAGGTCGCACTAGCTCTTTTAGCAGAGCATTGTACATGTACTTGTAATTTAAGCATCGCCAGTTCTATACTTGCACAGGCAAGCCTGAGTAGACTTCCTAGGTCGGTATTTGGAGAAAAACACTTAGCTCCTACTTCCAGTGTATGATATAGCCAGTAATTCTTGAAAGGTGCCATTAAAACCTATCAAAAAGCTAAAGATCTCAAATTTCGCTCTTTCTCATTCTCTAGATGGAATTGCTGCAGGTCTTGATGTTAGTTAAAAATCTAGAAAATACGCGCGATCATCATCATCATCATCATCATCATCATCATCATCATCATCATCATCATCATCATCATCATCATCATCATCAGTATTAGGAAATGAGGATTTTGGCTCACTTCATTTTTTTTTACCCTCCAAACAAGTATAAATTAAATGAGGGTTTCCAAAACAGGGAAATGAGGATTTTGGCCCACCACCCCCTCCCACACTATTAGAACGTTTCAGTTAACAAGGTGGAAATTAAATTAGCACTAGAATGAAAATGATGAAGGTAAGTGATATTATTTTAGTTATATTATATCTTAAGTTTAAATAAATTTTTACGTTACTCATATTTTTTTTAGATATTTTTTTTCATACTTGCTAACCCTCATTGGTAGAATGTCTGTTAACATATTATCAATAATATGAAATTCACGTAATAAATCATCCATATTATATTTGACTCCTTGTAGGTAAGACCGGATCTGATCAAGTAGTTTCTTGTAAGTTTTAATTGATGTTAAACATCCATGCTTTTTTATCAAAAGTCTTGGTTCTACTTTTTTACACGCCGCTGTCAGTGAAACACCAATACCAGATATAATTAACAAAAATGGATTTAATGATACCCCACTTGAAATTATACCAGAACTGGTCATTAACAAGGGTAGATATGATATTACTCGAAGGATCTTGTTGTAGTATTTGTAACATTTTTTAACACACCAAAGTTTTTTATGATAATATTTATAGTATTGTATTAGTGCGTCCACATCCTCTTCTGGAATATCTTTTGAAATGTGATTAAAATCAACTATACTTCTTTTCATTATAATATTTGTTTACATAGTTATGATAAATCAGCTACAAATTCCAAACACCACCGATAAGGACCTACAAAATTTTTATCAGTTGGTTCAAGTGTAAATTCCTCCTCAGAATTTTTGTTTAATATTACAAATAATATTCCAAATATGTCATCATCTAAATAACGCCATGAATATGTGGTAAATATTTTAAACTTTACACTGCTAAACACTGACAATCTATACACACCGGTAACTTCTGCAATATATTTGATAGATTTGTTTTGTGATGTCCATCCACTATAACCAGATGCAACAGTATACACAAAACTCAATGATATTATTAGTGGAATTCCTAATATTGTTGAGAAAACGAGTATGGTTAATATCATTGAGATTTGTGTTAATATTAGCGAGTGTAATGCTAATATTTGATGGATTTCCAAAAAATTCATCTCTAATTTTGTTTATGTTTCTGCGAAAACTTAAAAATGTGTTCACGTGACTGGTAAAATCAGTTTTGAGCGCTGTGATTTCATTAGTAATTGAAGCGTCCCAATCATTGACGTATTTTTTAGTTACAGCATCCCCATCATCAGTTGGGTTTCCAAGATCTGTAATCTTGTTTTGTGTCATAGCAATATTCCCACTTGGATTTCGTACAACTACATCTGACAGTTTTACGTTACTCGTCTTTAATCGTCCTTCTTTGTCTTGGAAAATGACGACTTCATCTGGATCTACGCTGGTAAGATTTAGTAAATTATTGATTTCATTTTTGAGCCGATCAAGAGTTGCATATTTGGATAAGTCACCTGTGGATAAATCTCCTAATAGTGTTCCAAATTTTGTATAGTAGTTCATTATTTACTATCCTAGATAAAATTATCAACACTAGTTTAATATTATATAAAATGTCAAAATCGTTGATATTAAACTTTGATACAGAGAGACTAGTGAAGCACAAACATAACAATGAACTTCCTGATTGTCATTATCTTATTGTTGGGCGAACTGGATCGGGGAAAACAAATTTGCTTATGAATTTGCTTCTTGGTGATAATTTTAACTACGACAGAGTTTATATTTACACAATCAATCCAGAGCAAGATAAGTATGAGTTATTAAGCGATTATAATGACAAGCTTCGTGATGAACTTAAGGCTGGTGAAGATTTTTTTATAATTAGGCAGCCAGAAGATCTTATTCCAGTTAATCAGCTTGATGCAGATGAACATAAGATAGTAGTTTTTGACGATATTCCGCTAAATAACATGGAGATGAACAAAATAAGATCGTATTTCTCACTGTCACGTAACAAACAATGTAATTCTGTTTATCTCGCTCAAGGATTTTATAATGTTGACAGATTTATTCGGCGAAATACGGGTTGTTTTATATTATTTCCAGGACTGGACAATGTTGACGTTAGAAATATTGCAAGCGAACAATGCGGTGACGTGACAAAAGATAAGTTTATTGAACTTAATCATAATGCTACAAAAGATAAATTTAACTTTTTCTTGTTTGATAAACTTACAAATGATCCAACTAAAATGTTTCGCTGTTGTATTAACAGTTACTTACAGTAAAGCGTTTCAATTTAATAAAATTTATAATTATAATAATGGACAAACGAGCAAGATACAGACAACACATAGAAGATCTAAAAAAAAACTTGCTCAATCTCAGGCATCACTTAAGCAAAAAGTACAAGAAGCGCGACGTGGGCAAGTAACTGCTACAGAAGCAACAGCTACAATTTTCAAACCGGTTACTGAAGCACTATTATGTAAACAACCTGAAACTAAACCACTATCAGAAGAAGAACTTAAACAACAGCAGGAAAAAGGCTTGGTTGGAATTGTTAGAGAACAACAAGAAGCAGCTGCTGCAAAACTTGTTACTAGATCTGATGAAGAAAAAAGAAAATTGATTGATGCACTTACAGCAAATATAGCTGATCCTGCGGATAGACAAGCTGAAACAGATCGATTGATAAACAATCCGCTGGAACTTGAGCGAAGATTAGTAGAGTTAACAACGCAAGGAATAACAAATATTATAACAAATTTATCAGGAGACATAAAAGATATCAGAGAGGAGCAACAAAGAGTCGGTGATCTTACTGTAAAGTTTATGAAAGTTGGACATCAAAGATTTTATTTTACAAAAAGAGCAAATGATGAGATAAAAGGTATTGAGTATGATGATTTTTTAAAGAATGAAAATATAAGTGATATTGAAAATATAAGCAGGTGGACTGATCTAGAATATCAAACATTACTCGATAGATTAGATGTAATATTAATGACGGAGCTGCTGCTAAAGATGAAATAAACACGGTTACAGAAATTGATGATATGCTTCCACTTTATGATAGAATGAGAAACGGTGTCATTGCTCTCACGTTTAAAAAAACAGCAGAAAATAGTGGAGCAAAACTTTTTGGTAAAAGGTGGAGTTTTAAAAGGAAATTTTTTACTTTTGATAAAACTCGTGTAGAGAAAAGTAGAGAAGTATGAACAGGAACTGGTGTAAAGGTATTTACTTCAACTACTGAAATGATAGGTAGATTAATGTTATTAATATCATCAAAGGAAGCTGGGAATGTTAGTGTTAAACTTGATAATGAAATCATTGACATACTTGATCATCTAAGATCGAGTGAATTATTAACATCTGACGAACACGAAACTTTACACCGCGACTTAATCGCGGCGACTTAATTTTGTAAAATGATATAATATTAAAGGAATGCAAACAACATTATTACTAAACTCTAGTGAGCCTGCGATAGATAGCGCAAATTTGTCAGTAAATTATATTCCACCTATCCAAATAGATCCTACAAAACAATATGAAATTGGATTAATTTCTTGTACTTGCTGGAATGCTATACCTAACGTGAAAAATAATATTAATGATAAAATGTATTTTACTATGATTACAACATCTCCAATATCTACAACAAAAAAAATAAAAATTCCGCCAGGAGCTTATAATATTACTGTTCTAAACAAGTCAATCAAAGAGCTCATCACAAAAGCTGACGGTGTGGGTGATAATTTTAAATTAGCAGCAAATTATAACACATTGCGAACTAGGATAACTTTGAAAAATATAGCAATCAATCTTGAACCAAGAGAAAGGAGTATTGCACAACTGTTAGGATTTAATGAAAAACTTACACTGCACTTGATCAGCCTATTACATATGACAGTGAACTGCCAGCAAATATAACAGAAGTAAATACAATATTAGTAAATTGTTCTATTGCTTCTGGTTCTTATACATCAAAAGGTAGCAAAGGTCAAACGATTTACAGTTTCTCACCAGAAGTCCCGCCAGGTTCTCTCATGCAAATAACTCCACGACATATTATATATTATCCTTTAAACGTTGAAAATCAAATATCAAGTATAATAATGCAGTTGACAGATCAATCAGGAAAACAGTTACATGTTAGTAATGAAGTTGTAATTTATTATTTACATCTACGCGAGCAAAAGTAAAAATTATACAACATCAAATATAATGAAACAAAGAAAAAAAGTTTATCGAAGAAAAATAGTAGGAGGATTTTTTGGAAATATATTCACTAAAGTTTTTGAGAATATTCCGGTTATAGCACGTAAAGTTGCACCAATTGCTATTGACGCTGGTAAAGCGTTTGCAATTGGGGCTGCATCTGCCGCTGGGACTGCGGTGGGACAAAAAATAGCTAATAAAATAAAAGGTGATCCACCGACTGCATCTGAAATAAAACAAGCTATCTCAGAAATCGCTCCAACAAAAGAAACTCAAAAAGCTATGATAACAACAACAAAAATATTATTATCACCAAAGGGCGAGCAGATCATACAAAAATTAATATCTAAAGTAACAGTGCCGCAATAAATTTTTATATAATCTAATAAAATAAAATGTCTGTTAAAAATTATCTCGAGTTATGACATCGACAACGATGTGACAGAATTCGAGTTTGTTGAGTATCTTGATGAAAATTCTAACGAACCAAATAAAGCTGGTATTAGATCCTTTAACACCAGAGACGAAGATGTATTTCTACTGCCACATAAGGCTATGTTAGAAGTTCGTGGTCAGATTATGACAGTAGCCAATCCACCTGCTGCAATTGCAGTTGGAGCAGAAGTAGCTCTTATAAATAACGGCTGGTGTTTATTCAAAAGTGCTATATATCAACTGGCCAATCAAACTATAGAAGATATTTCGAGTCATCTACAAGTTGCAAGTACAATTTTGAATATCATTTCGTTTACAGATGTTTAATCAAGATCAACTGCAACTAACATGAAGTGGTTTAAAGATACTGGACGGGGTATAGCTGAATCAACCGAATTTTTAAAGAGAGGCGCTATAGTACATGGAGCTAATGGTGATGAAAATGCTGTAATCGTGAGAAATTTTCTCATTGCTAATGCTGCTGCACTCGATATTGTCGCACCTGCTGCAGATGCTAATGCAAACGCCACAAGAGTTTCTCTTACAGCAGCTTTTAATAATCTAAATATAACGCCACCAGGAGCAGCTGCAGACGGTACTGCAATGTTAAATTTGCTTCTTAACACACTTGACGTGAGAAATCCACGTTATAACGAAAGCTTTGCTAGGCGAAGAAAACTTGCAGCAGGATCACGTCAAATTACAATGATGCTTCCGCTAAGTATGATTTCGGCCTTTGTCGCGATTATGATAAAGTATTTCGCGGAGTAAAACATACTCTTATTTTAGATCGAGCTGAACAAAACGATTGTTTGTTTAGATATGGAGGGGCTGATGTACAGTTTATCATAAACAAACTTGCTTTGTGGATGCCACGTATAACACCATCAATCACTAAAATGTCAGAACTAAATAGTACGCTTGATATACATACAAACAGAATTTACTTTAAGCAGCATAAAATATATCAGACAGCGGTTCCAAATACTACTGATTACACATGGAGGGTCACAACAACATCAAGCAAACAACTGCCGAGAAATATCTTTGTCGTATTTCAACAGCAAGCCCGACGAGGTAACCAACAACAAAATAATGCAATATTTGATCACTGATGTCAGACGAATATACGCTAGATTAAATTCAAAGCAATATCCAGAACGAGCTATCGAGTGCAATTTTGCTGATGACGTTAATAAAAATGTTTCTCGACCGTACATGTACCTGCTTGAAGCAATACAAAAATATCAAGATGTTGAAGATGGAACTCAAATATCAGCAGAGGAATTTCTTACGCTTTATCTTATATTTCATTTTGATGTTAGTAAACATAACGAGCGAATTGTAGACAGCACAGCGGATATTGAAATCACCTGGACACTTGGGGTGGTTCCAGTAGCGCTGTACGTATACGCATTAGTGATTAGTGATAGATTTATCACGGTAGATTCTATTGGAGGTAAAATGACAGTTCAAGTTTAATCTACAGTTGTTATATAAAATGGCAAAATATATTATAAAAGAAGTGTATTTGACTGATGGCCAAGTTAAAAAATTAGTAGCTGCTATTGCAAAGCGAGAATAGGTATCTTTAAAAATCAATCCTAATATTTCTGATGGTGTTTTAACAAAATTAATGCTAACAAAAAATCAAGTAAAAAAGTATGATCGTAAAAAAACTTTTGTTTTAAATTTGAGTGCTGCACAAATGACAGCGATGGTAAATGATATTGTTGTCAAAGGTGGTTTTCTTGGTCCAGCATTATCAGTATTAACTAGTACAATAAAACCTAAAATTTTACCAGTCTTAGGCACAATAGGAATAGCAGCAGCGTCTGGAGCAATATCTGGCGCAACGGAGAAAGCAGTCAAAGGTAATGGTATCATTCGTGGAAGTGGAATAAAAAATTTGTAAATTTTATGTAAATGATATATTATAATGTCACAAAAGAAAAAGAAATCACCAACAACAAAAAAAGAAAACAACAAAAACAAAATCGCTAACAACAAAATGCAAATGCATATGCAATCAAACAAAACAAGGAGGAATTATTCCAATCGCTCCACTTTAGCCGGGACTAGCGGGAAGTCTGCTGCCAAATCTTTTAGGAATCGGACGTGGTCTAACATTACCGGGAACTCGACCACCCCGTTGAGTAATTTTGATATCATTGATAAGTTAAAAGCAGTTCCGGGATTTCACGGAGTTTATTCTAAAGATGAGCTCGCCGCAATAAAATCACCGTCAGCTGTAAGTTCGTGTGTTATTAATATACAAGATTTCAATGACGGATCCGGCATGCATTGGGTAGCAGTTTATAATAATAATTATTTTGACTCGTTTGGACTTCCTCCAAGCGATGTAATAAAAAATTATATGAACAAAAAATTTAAAAAAATATATTATTCGTCAAATCAACTCCAACCTGTTGGAACTTCTGCTTGTGGATATTATTGTATAATGTTTATCCAACAGATGAGCAGAAATCTTAACTTTTTAAAATTTATTTTACAGTTTGACAAGCATCCTTCTCACGTAATGATGAGATCGCAATAAATTTTATCTAAACTTAAAAATAGAATAATGTCAACATACTGTCTCAAGTGTAGAACTAAAACAGAAAATATTAATGAAACAACAGAAAAAAACAAATAACAACAAGATAGTATTAAAAAGTTTTTGTGCAGTCTGCGGAAAAAGAAAAAATATGTTTTTAAAGGAAGTGTCCCCAGAGACAGTATCCTCAGAGATGTCGCCAGCGAAAAATTCGCTCGGTTCTGGCTACCCTAATATTATTTTAGTCGACGATTAAAAATATAGAATGATATGCAACTGTGATTCTGACAGAGATTTGTGTCTTGAACAAAATAAAATTGTTGCATACTGTCAATGTTGTAACAACAGAGAAATAATAGGGTCAGGAATAGATATACATAAAATTATTGGAAAATTACCAAAACCAAAAGGCGGTTGGACATTGCCAGGTCATCGGTATACTGGTCCGTGGAATCCGCTAGATCAACAACTAGATGAAAACGACAATCCATTGCCAGGTCAAGAGCTTTATAATCAAGTGGATGCAATAGCGATGCGTCATGATATCTGTTATCGTGATCATGAAAACTCGAAATCAGATTGTGATAAAGTAATGTTAGACGAATTACGTGATATGGAGCCAACAAATCTACGAGAACGTTTTGATAGAAAATTTGTTCAGGGAATGATAGGAGCAAAATATAAACTTGGACTTGGAAAAAAAGTATACGATGATCTTGCAGTCGAGCTGAACAGACCTAAAAAAAAGTTTCCACGACATAAAGTTGTCACTAATGGTGTAGATGATATCTGGGCAATAGATTTGGTGGATGTATCTAATCTGGCTCAGTTTAACGTTGGCTCTGATGGCGCTCCAAAAAGGTATTTGTTTTATGTTATAGATGTTTTTAGCAAATACGCTTTCAGTGTACCTGTTTCGGATAAGACAGGGACTTCAATGACTGATGCGCTAAAACAAATAATAATGAGTACGGAAAGAAAACCAAATAAAATCTGGACTGATCACGGATCCGAGTTTTTTAACAAAAAGTTTGATCAGTTTCTAAAACAAAATAATATAAAAAATACGTTGCAGGAAACGAAGGTAAAAGCGTTGTTGTCGAGAGATTTAATCGCACGCTAAACGAAAAATTATACAAACATATGACAGCTAAAAACACCAACAGGTACATCGATGACCTTTCTCAAATCGTAGGTGAATATAATAACACGAAACATCGAACCATCAAAATGACACCTAAAAAAGCTGTTAAAAATCCGATATTAGCAAATGAAAACATGTACCGCAGACATAAATTTAAGGTTGGTGATAAAGTTAGAATTTCGTTGATGAAAAAGGTATTTGCAAAAGGATTTACTCCAAGCTGGAGTGAAGAAGTTTTTGTGGCTGATAAGGTACTTTTAACAGTACCTGTAACGTACGTTTTAAAAGATCTGGCAGGGGAACCGATCGTAGGTAGTTTTTATGAACAAGAACTACAGAAAACTGAGCAGGATGTTTTTGTTATCGAGAAAGTGATTAGAAAAAAGGAAATAAAAGTTTAGTCCAATGGCGTGGGTATAGCGATAAATTTAACAGTTGGATCCCAACCAAACAAATTATGATATAATGCTATTATAAATTAACTCATACTTTTGTTTGATAGACTTACATTTTACTGGTTTACATAACGATATTAGATACTGCTTACGATCGTTAGAGATCGTCATTAGATTAAAAATCTTGACCAATATGAAATCGAATTTGATATTTTTCTGTCGGCCTGTATTCTTGATATCTAAGAAAGGTTTGATTAGCTGCCAAAACAGTTGTTGTTCGGCAACGGTAAAATTAAATTTTATTATTTTTTTGCAATGTGATACTTTACATTATACCGTTTAGTTGTTGATCTGCTGTATTTTGATCTGTCAGCAACAGTGACTATTTCACCATCATCATCAGATTCATTGTTATACAAAATATCATCTTCACTATAACCAATAGATTTGTCTATAAAATCTTTGGAAAATGTGACCTTATCGCTGGTGACTTTGTCGCTAGTATCTTCTTCGTAGAGTTCAGCAAGTCGTTTCATCAAGTCCATTATTATAATATATTTTTATCTAATTTATTATTATAAGATGACTGATGAGATAAAATATCACCAAAAAGTTAATATAGTAAATTACAACGAACTAGCCGAAGCGGTAAGAAAATGTTTGTTGGGTTATAGTGTTGATGTTATTGTAATGCAAAGTGATTCTCATAAAATATTACTAACAGAAGCAGAAAAAAATAAAATTAATGAAAGTGCAGTATCGACGCTAAAATTTAATCATGATGATATCATAGCATTTGCTCATCATTTCTTGACTAAAACCGAATTACAAAATATTATTGATCATCATATCTAAAACCAATCCTAGCATCGTATTCTCTTGAAAAACTTGATTTCATTACTCCATCAGCTACAAATTTTACGACTGCGGGATTTATCTTATAATGCTTTGCCGCAGCTGCAATCGATTTGAATTTAATCTCCTCATCCGTTTCGAGGTTTTTTGAAATAACAGGTTTTGCTGGACATCTAAAATTATACCACCACCTCGTACTTTTCTTACATTTTCCTGTTGGGTAACTAGTTCTAGATTTTCCAATCGATTGTCAGTCTTTACGCTATTGATGTGATTAATAACAAGACCATTAGGTATAGGTCCGTTGAACACCTCGTAAATAAAACGATGACCATAATAATTAACTTGATTTGGCGATGTTCCTCTAACAGTTACCTTGATATATCCCATATTGTTCATAGTACCAAGATCTTTTTTAGTTTTTCTGTTTCTAACAATACCGCGATCGTTAGCCTCGTATAAATCAAAGACAGGGTGTGGCTGAAACTCATCTTCTAAGGATAAGTTTTCAATGTTGTCATCAGTGACTTTATCGTTCACATGATATACACGCTGTCCCTCTGAAATGTCATCGCAAAACAACGTGTAAATAAAATCTTTTCTAAACATTGCAATCCTCTCAGCATTATCTCCCTTTACACTAATCGTATAACCCGCTGACGTTAATTTGCCAACAGATATTCTAGTTTTGATGTTATTAACCGAACCTAATACATTTCCAGCGTATAAGTTGTATTTTGGGTGAATATGATAAATCTCTTGCTCACGTGCGCTTGTCAGATTTACTGTCATTATACTATAGGCGATTTTCTTTATCTTCAATTGATTTTTAGCGCATGCGCAGTGTGAGGTAAAGTTATACTTTGGGTAAACTTGATAAGCTTCTTGCTCACATGTGTTTGTTAGATTTGCTGTCATTATATTATAGGAGATTTTTTTTTATCTTCAATTGATTTTTAACGCATGCGCAGTGTGAAAAAATAATTAACTAGATATTACATTATAATATAATAATGTTAAAATTACGTGATATAGCTAAGAAAAGCCTTATGGGAGAACCTAATAAAATAGCGACTGCTTTTGCAGGTTTTGATAATAGTTATCAGTTTGATAATCAAATTGTTTTAGTAAATTTTAATGCAACGAATCCTTACCACCTACTACAGACAACTGTAAAACGTGAGCTGGAAAAATATAAAAGTATTAGATTATTTGTGCAATATCATGATATATTTTCAAAGTTAGTTATAACGGAAGAATCAACTAACAAGGAAATTGCAGCATCTTATATTAACGCAAAATCAAGACGTGCTTTGCTTGGGACTGATCTGTTATCACTATCTGATGAAATACATCAAGAAATTTGGAAAAAAATAGAGGAATTTAGTCAATTAGGTTCGCGTTGGAAGTTTGAAATGATCAAAGGAATATTGTTTCACACGATGAAATATAATGCATTACGAGGTAGTTCATACGTCGACCTGCCACCAAAAATAAAAAGTAAAAGATGTTTGTATAAACATCAAAAACGTAGATAACAAGTGTTTCCAATGGGCTGTTCTTTGCGCACTATTTCCAGCAGAAAAAAACGCTACTCGTGTTGAAAAATATATCAGTCACGTGTCTAGATTAAATTTTAAAGATATTAACTTTCCTGTGGCAGAAAATCAAATACCAAAATTTGAAAAGCAAAATAATGTTTCAATTAACGTTTGCGGACTAGATGAATAAGAGGATATATACCCGAGATATATTTCAGAAAAAGCTTCACAATCGACTATAAATTTACTGTTTTACAAAAATCATTACGTTTGGATTAAAAACTTTAACGGACTAGTTGGTAAACAGTACAATAAAAATAGGAACAAAAAGTTCTTTTGTTACCGATGCTTGCATGGTTGTACTAACAATGAAACATTACAAAATCATTTACAGTACTGTAGTGATGTGCAAAGAATAACAATGCCATCTAAGGGAGATAGTGTATTACAGTTTGTCCATCATAATCACAAACTAAAAATTCCTTTCGTCATATACGCTGATTTAGAGTGTTTACTTCAACCTGTACTTGGCGTAGAAAATAATCCTAATCAATCGAGTACAAGAAAAGTTCAAAATCATGTTCCGTGTGGAGTAGCGTACAAGGTAGTTTGTTGTACTGATTCTAGATTATCTCAACCAATTAAATTATATCGTGGTAAAACTCCAGCTATCTGGCTTCTCAAGCAGTTGATTAATGAAGTTGATAATATTACTTATCGTTTGAAAAAAGTAACGCCAATGTTAAAATTAACACCTCAACAAGAATCCGATCACGAGCAAGCAGAAATTTGTCATATTTGTGAAAAAGTTTTTGACGATGACAAAAAAGTACATGACCATTGCCATTTGACTGGACAGTACCGTGGAGCGGCTCATAATCAGTGTAATTTAAAATTTCATGCTCCAGATTTTATTCCGGTTATTCTTCACAATTTTCGAGGATATGATAGCCATATCATAGTAGAAGCTTTTGGTGATCCTGATATAAAATCTCGTCTAAAACTCGATAACATCATCAAATGCATCCCAAATAATTTTGAAAAGTACATGTCAGTTACGCTAGGTAAATTGCGTTTTATTGATTGCCTGCAGTTTATGGCAGCCTCGTTAGATGAGCTAGTAGAAGGTTGTAGTAAATTTGATAACCTAAGAGACTGTTTTGGAGAGAAATTTAATCTATTAGCTAAAAAAGGAGTCTTTCCATACGAATACCTCGACGACTGGAGTAAATTTGATGAAACATCTTTACCTAGCAAAGACAAATTTTACTCACAACTTAAAAACGAAAATATAACCGATGATGAGTACAGGTATGCACAAGATATCTGGAAAGAGTTTGATTGTGAGACTTTTGGTGATTATCATGATTTATACCTGAAAACTGACGTGTTATTATTAGCAGATGTTTTTGAAAGTTTTCGAGAAGTGAGTTATAATAATTACGGACTAGATCCTTGTTGGTATTATTCTTCCCCTGGGTTGTCATGGGATGCTTTGCTAAAGTTTAGTAAGGTAAGGTTAGAATTACTGACTGATGTTGATATGTTCAATTTTATCGAAAAAGGTATCCGAGGTGGTATTAGCGTGATAACAAAAAAATATGCTGAAGCAAACAACAAATACCTGAAACAGTATAACCCTGACCTTCCTTCGAAGTATATAATTTATCTAGATTGTAATAATCTTTACGGTGGTTCGATGGCAGAACCAATGCTTATTGGTGGATTTCATTGGATCACGGTTGATCGATTTCTATCAGAGACAGAAAAAAAGACACCCGATGATGTTTCCTATTTCGTTGAAGTTGATCTTGATTATCCAAATTCGCTACACAAATTACATAATGATTACCCTTTCTGTGCGGAATCGATGGTAATAGATTATAGTTTGTTATCAAAAGAACAACAAGCGTTAGCATCACCAAGGCAACATTCCATGGTCAAGAAACTAGTACCAAATTTACTTGATAAGAAAAATTACGTTTTGCATTACAAAGTTTTAAAACAAGCAGTCGATGCTGGTCTTGTGTTGAGAAAAGTTCATCGTGTACTAAAATTTAATCAGTCGCCGTGGATGAGAGGTTATATTAACTCAAACACTTCAAGAAGAGCTGCAGCGAAAACAGAGTTTGAGAAAAACTTTTTTAAACTGATGAACAATTCCGTTTTTGGTAAGACGATGGAGAATATTAGGAAACTTGAAAATATTGAAATAGTTAATGATGTCAATCGCAGAAACAAACGTGTGTCAGACGCTGATTTTGTGAGCATGAAAATATTTAATGAAAATCTTGTTGCGATACAAAGAAGAAAAACAAATCTAAAACTAAACAAGCCAATCTATGTTGGAGCTGCCGTGTTAGATTTATCAAAGTGGCTGATGTACGATTTTCATTATAATTTTGTTAAAAATCAGTGGTCGGCTAGTAGATTATTGTTTACTGATACTGATTCGCTCGTATATGAAATCGAATGTGAGGACATCTATCAGGACATGTACAATAATCGACATCTGTTTGATCTTTCCGATTATCCACGTGAAAGTAAATTTCATGACGACATAAATAAAAAGGTTATTGGTAAGTTTAAAGATGAAATGAACTCGAGCGCTATCAAATATTTTATCGGATTACGCAGCAAAATGTATGCCGTATTGTTAGACAATAATAAAATAACGAAAAAAGCAAAAGGTCTGCCTCGTAATTTTGTTAAAAAGTTTATGAAATTTGATGACTACAGGTATGCGCTTGATGGCGGTGTTAGTTTAATAAGAGCTATGGCAATTCGAACTAATCATCATAAACTCGAAACAGATGTTATTATCAAACGTGGATTGTATAATTTTGATGACAAACGCTATTGTGAAAATGGGGTAGATACATTTGCCCTTGGGTATTGTTATGATGATAGATCTATACTCGACATTATCTTTTCCAACTGAAATTTTATCTAAACTTATAAAATAATGTTTGAAAATTTGATAATGACAAATAGCTACAATAGTAACGTTAAATATTTAATGATGGACGGTAAACAATTGACAGTTGAATTTAATAATGAAACATCAGGTATATGTTTTAATGGAACACATGACAAGCTAAAACTTTCGCTCATCAGATCTGATAACAGCGAGTATTTCAATTATCTCGAACAATTGTATCAAAAGTTGCTAGCGGAATTTAAAAACTTTCATAGCCCCATTAGCCAACAAAAATATACTAAACTCACAATTGATCTCGATCGGTCAAAGGTGTATTTTATCGACAAAAAATATCCTCTGAACAATCCAGAAATAAAAGAATTGTTTGAGTCCCGTCGCTGCGTGAGCGGTAAAGTAAAATTTAGTATCTATAATCGTGATAATGAAATATTTTTAATATCAACAGTTGAAACATTAATCATTGGTAACGAGATATAAAACAATATCATTTTCATTCTAATGCTAGTTTAATTTCCACCTTGTTAACTGAAACGTTCTAATAGGTGTGGGAGGGGGGGTGGGCCAAACCCTCATTTCCCTGTTTTGGAAAACCTCATTTAATTTATACTTGTTTGGAGGGTAAAAAAATGAAGTGAGTCAAAACTCTCATTTCCTGATACTACTTCATCATCATCATCATCATCATCTATCTATCTATCTATCTATCTATCTATCTATCTATCTATCTATCTATCTATCTATCTATCTATCTATACATATACATACATATATACACATATATACACACACATATATATATGTATATATATATATATATATATATATATATATATATATATATATATATATATATATAAACAGTTTCAAAACAACAGTTTGTTAGATATATAAATAGTATAAACAGTATCAATAAAGTCTAATACACATATATTCTAAACAGTATGTAAACAACATTGCCTGTCAAATATTCTTTTATTGTATACAGTATTTAACAACACTGTCCAATATACATATATTCTATACAGTATCAAACAATACTGTCCAAAATAGATATATTCTAAATAGTAACAAAGCAATAATGTTTTTCTAATATACATATAATCTATACAGTACCAAACAACACTGTCTAATATGCAGATATTCTAAATAAAATTAAAGCAACTTTGTCGGTCTAATATACATATATTCTATGCAGTATCAAGCAACACTGCCTGTCTTATATACATGTATTCTCTACTGTTTCAAACAATTTTTCTGTCTAATAATCATATATTTAATACAGTATTAAACACTGTCAAATATATATATATATATATATATATATATATATATATATATATATATATATATATATATATATATACAGTATCAAACAACACTGTCTAATATGCATATATTAAAAAAAATATCAAACAACACTGTCTAATATACATTCGTTCTATACAGTATTAAACAACATTATTGATCAAATATACAAACATTTAAAACAATGTCAAGCAAACACTGTATGTCTAATATACATATAGTCTCAATAGTATTAAAACAACACTATCGATCCAATATACATACAGTATCAAATGACACTGTCTATCTAATATACATATATTCTATACATTATCAAACAACATTTCCTGTCTAATATGCTGAATAGTATTGAAACAACACTCTCTGCCTAATATTCATTTATTATATACAGTCTCAAACAACACTAATATACATATATTCTATAGAGTATCAAACATCACTGTATAACTAATATAGATATATTCTACACATTATCAAGCAACACTGTCTAATATACTTATATTCTATATAGTATCAAACAATTCTAATATACATGCGTTCTAGACAGCATCGAACAGCACTGTCGGTCTAATATACATATATTCTATACAGTATCAATGAACACTGCCTGTTTAATATACATTCTAATTCAAAACAAAATTTAACCAAATCAACAAAATGACATCCGTCATTGACAATGTACCAAAAGACATGTATAGAGAAAATATACTGCGAAAACTTCAGACAAATCGCGTAAATAAAAGAAAATATAAAAAACTACACGAAATAGTTATAGTACTGGGTTTATATATTTCTATTTAAATTGCATTCTCGTAAAACAAGTAGAAAAACCTATCAGGTGAAATATTAAGATAGGATAGTTCATTTAAGCTGTAGGGTGTATCAGACCTATTCTACAATACAGGCTTATATCAAAAGGTGTGTCATGTTAAGTTTGGTAGATATTATCTTGAACCCTCATAGATTTTTAATTGTGCAAAATGTGACCATATCGTACAAAATTTATTCATTACATTTAAAACATGTTTATTACGAATACCGATATGACGAATTTAATGTTAGTACGAACCGAAAATTGGTACCGTTTGTAGCATTGTGAATGTGTTATAATACATATATAATGAATTTTGGATATATAGAAATGAATTATTTCGATTCCAATAGTTTCGTTATAAACATGTTTATGTGTACATTTATCAAACATCTTAGCGAACCCATGTTCTCTGTTATGCTATTGACTGCATTCCGTAATTATTAGCCAGATAGACGTTAGATACCGTACTGACAACAAGCCCCTAAATCTAAGATAACCGTAAGGCAAAGAGGAAGTTACATGATCTTATTTTTGAAGACAACTGTCCCCTGAATACCAAGACCTGAGTCCAGAGTAGCCAGCAATATAGTTCCTTAAATGTAGTTTGTGTTCTCCATAACCCTGGCATGGTTTAATCATGACCCAAGACAAAAATCTACGTTTTTGAAAATGTTTTGTAGGTATCCAAAGGCGCATACGCAGTCATATTAATGGGAACATTCTGGGTCCTAGAGGTCATGCCAATCGCTGTGACGTCACTGATACCAATCTTCTTGTTTCCACTTCTTGGAATTATGGGAGCTAGAGAAGTGTGCTTCAACTATGCTGAGGTAAGAATGTCTTCATGAACCTTTAAGACAGATAATTATTCAAATCTATAATTTTAGAAGATAGTAGGGATTGGATTTGGTAAAATATCTTCTGGAGATAGAAACTTCCGTATTTCGAGTTTTCCTCAATTAAAAAAATTTGAAATGTGTTAGTACACATTTTTAGCAAATTCTTTTTCATATGAAAGAATCTTACGGAAACATCATTATATATATATATATATATATATATATATATATATATGTATATATATATATATATATATATATATATATATATATGCAATAAACTGACGACGAACAGTATGAAACTAGTAACTAACTAGCCTAAGCGCTTTCGACTCGTAATGAGTCTTTTTCAAAGGCAAATACAAAACATAGTTACGACAAACAAATAAACACAAAAACGTTTTGTTTGTAAACCTCTACATTTCTGTCTTCACATGTGCTAAAACTATAAATACAACCAGCTTGTATAGACTAGTTGCGGAAACTGAAAACGCTGTACAATTCCCCCAAAAGTCCCCAAGCCAAAGCGACATCCATTTTTACTCTGTGTACATATGTAACGCAGATTATATCCCGGATGTTTGATTCCACACCGGTTATTCTTATAGCAAAAATTGAAGGACAATAAGAAGACTCAGAAAATGTTAAATTCTACTAGTGCATAGTTTTCATTCTCCAATCTTCTTGGTTTAGACCGCTTGGTTTCAATGTTCCAAGGCGGCGTATCCAGTATAATTCCCTTTCCTTCCTGGTTTCGGAACTCCAGCTGTGGTTGTTAGCAATAGCGATAAGTATTATATCACTGAAAGTGTGGCCAGTGGAGGAGAAGTGTTCTGAGTCTTCTTATTGTCCTTCAATTTTTGCTATAAGAATAACCGGTGTGGAATCAAATATCCGGGATATAATCTGCGTTACATATGTACACAGAGTAAAAATGGATGTCGCTTTGGCTTGGGGACTTTTGGGGAATTGTACAGCGTTTTCAGTTTCCGCAACTAGTCTATACAAGCTGGTTTTATTTATAGTTTTAGCACATGTGAAGACAGAAATGTAGAGGTTTACAAACACAACGTTTTTGTGTTTATTTGTTTGTCGTAACTATGTTTTGTATTTGCCTTTGAAAAAGACTCATTAAGAGTCGAAAGCGCTTAGGCTAGTTAGTTACTAGTTTCGTACTGTTCGTCGTCAGTTTATTGCATATATTTTAATTAATCCCTGACACACGTGATCCCTTGGTGGATCCAGTACGCTTGAGAGGGTTGTTATTCGCCATATGATTTGTATTCTTTATATATATATATATATATATATATATATATATATATATATATATATATATATATATATATATATATATATATATATATGTGTGTGTATATGTGTATATGTATGTATGTATGTATGTATGTATGTATGTATGTATGTATGTATGTATGTATGTATGTATGTATGTATGTATGACTATTTCCTTGTTTATCTTTAACTAAATGTTTTATCGAAATCAATACGTTGTCATTGTAAAACAACGTCCTGAAATCAAATTCCTGGCGAAATCATTACTACAGGAAGTTTTCACACGGTATACAATATTATTTTCGTGCAAGATATAATCTTAATGTCTTGCCATTTCCAACAGGACACTATAATGTTATTCTTGGGAAGCCTGATTGTTGCTGTTGCAGTTGAGAGATGGAATCTACACAAGAGGATAGCTCTCAGAGCTTTGACACTTGTAGGCCCAGAGCCCAGATGGTAAGCTTGTTTCCATTAAATGGGGAAGTAAATTTTATTTTCGACTCTGAAATAATTGTACACGAATATCAAACACGAGATTGTCTTTGATCGTGCTACATTTTCACCTTGATGTCTCTGCTTTAATCGTTTGTGGCCAATACAAAAGGCTATATTGATGAACTAAAAGCCCAATTACTTTCAAGCAAGCGTTGTTCGATACCAGATGCGCAAACAGGCTTAATACAAAATTTTAACTTTCATTCCATATAGACGATGCAAAGTATGGAAATATAGTGTTCATTTCTCTCTGTACGTATTGTCAATATTTGTTCATACATCATGTAGTTATTGAAGCCTCTGTTTTACAGATCTCCTGTACGCCCAATTCCATTGAATATTAATAAGATTGTGAATGTGTTTTAATGATCACGTTTTGATTGCATCTCGCTTAGTGATGATGCTAACTAAATTTTAAGTACTTTTCAATTGCATTTCGGCCAGGAAAATCTTGCGTATTTTTTTTGTATCACCGATGTCGCTTGTGATAATGAAAATGGTCTTGTGTAACACGGTTATAGCCCTTGATAACCTAAGCACAATGCCTATTAACAATCCTTTTGATATCCCTTCCACGGGACATTGAATTCTAGGACTTATTATTTTCTCATTTTGCATGGTCTTTGATCGAATATGCTTTCAATATCGTACACGTCCCCTAATTTCTCAGTCATTTGTTGTAACTTGGACAAATTAAAACTTCCTTTAAACACTTCACCATTCATATCTTGAAAGTTATAGACAAGTTTCACCACCACCACCCATATACTTGTCGTGTGACAAGAACCAATAATGTCGTCATTTTAGGTGAATATCTTTAGTAAAAAAAGCATTTTGTTCTTCCAATATAAATATTGTCTACAGAGTTTAACATTTCTCTCTTTTTCCTAATTTTCTGAACAAGTGAATAAACAAATATTTTGTCTTGATGTGTCAGTTCTTCTGGAACACATCTGGCACTGTGGTGGTGGGATTGTAAATGTTGACTCACGTGGCATTATTTTCATCATTGAGAATATGTTAATGCAAAAGTATTTCCACACATACGTTCTTTAAAATTAGTTGAAAGGGTCACTCGACTCTAGCTTTTGGTTTTGTATTTTCAGTAATGAAAAGGATGATTCTCTCTCTCTCTCTCTCTCTCTCTCTCTCTCTCTCTCTCTCTCTCTCTCTCTCTCTCTCTCTCTCTCTCTCCCTCTCTCTCTTTGTTTGTTTAGGTATGTGTGATTTTGATTTTTAATGTAGCTCTAACAGTAATATCCCTTCGATACCTGCAATGTGGCAGTTTACAGTTTCGCCTTGAGCAGAGCATCATGACGCAGACATGTACCATGATGTAGTAGTAGAGGGAAATGAGGGTTTCATCCCACTTTATTTTTTTCCCCTCCAAACAAGTATAAATTATAGTCCTAAATTATCCCCCACCCCTTTTTCCAAAATAGTGAAATGAGGGTTTTGGCCCACCACCCCTCCCACACCTCCTCCCCCACCCCCGCAAAACCCCTCATTTCCCTCTACTACTACTATGTAGACAGATATTTTGTAACCAGACAAAACAACAGGTGTTGGAATGCCATAAGCTCTGTCAACATAAGTGACGAATTTGTTAGAACAACGTATGTGTGGAATATGATTATTCTAAAGACGGCAAATAGGTTTTACCGCAAATTTTTTATCAGATAACAGGATGAAAATTAAACTGTACATTAGAACGTTTCAGTTAACAAGGCGGAAATTAAACTAGCATTAGAATGAAAATGATATTATTTTATATCTCATTACCAATGATTAATGTTTCAACTGTTGATATTAAAAATACTTCACTATCACGACTATAGATACTAAATTTTACTTTACCGCTCACACAGCGATGGGACTCAAACAAATCTTTCATTTCTGGTTTGTTCAGAGGATATTTTTTGTTGATAAAATATACCCTTGACCGATCGAGATCAATTGTGAGTTTAGTATAGTTTTGTTGGCTAATGGGGCTGTGAAAGTTTTTAAATTCCGCTAGCAACTTTTGATACAATTGTTCGAGATAATTGAAATACTCGCTGTTATCAGATCTGATGAGCGAATGTTTTAACTTGTCACGTTTTCCATTAAAACATATTTCCAAAGATTTTATAGACAAATCTATTGGTTATAGTGAAGATGATATTTTGTAAAACAATGAATCTGATGATGATGGTGAAATAGTCACTGTTGCTGACAGATCAAAATACAGCAGGTCAAGTATCACATTGCTAAACAAATAATAAAATTTAATTTTACCGTTGCCGAACAACAACTGTTTTGGCAGCTAATCAAACCTTTCTTAAATATCAAGATTCCAGGCCGACAGAAAAATATCAAATTCGATTTCATATTCGTTAAAATTTTTAATCTAATGACGATCTCTAACGATCGTAAGCAGAATCTAATATCGTTATGTAAACCAGTAAAATGTAAATCTGTCAAACAAAAGTATGAGTTAATTTATAATAGCATTATATCATAATCTGCTTGGTTGGGATCCAACTGTTAAATTTATCGCTATACCCACGCCATTTGACTAAACGTTTATCCCCTTTTGTTCTAATCACTTTCTCGATAACAAAAACATCCTGCTCAGTTTTCTGTAGTTCTTGTTCATAAAAACTACCTACGATCGGTTCCCCTGCCAGATCTTTTAAAATATACGTTACAGGTACTGTTAAAAGTACCTTATCAATTACAAATACTTCTTCGCTCCAGTTTGGAGTAAATCCTTTTGCAAATACCTTTTTCATCAAAGAAATTCTAACTTTATCACCAACCTTAAATTTATGTCTGCGGTACATGTTTTCATTTGCTAATATCGGATTTTTAACAGCTTTCTTAGGTGTCATTTTGATGGTTCGATGTTTCGTGTTATTATATTCACCTACGATTTGAGAAAGGTCATCGTTGTACCTGTTGGTGTTTTTAGCTGTCATATGTTTGTGTAATTTTTCGTTTAGCGTGCGATTAAATCTCTCGACAACAACGCTTTTACCCTCGTTTCCTGTAACATATTTTTTATATTATTTTGTTCTAGAAACTGTTCAAACCTTTTGTTAAAAAACTCGGATCCGTGATCAGTCCAGATTTTATTTGGTTTTCTTTCTACACTCGTCATTTTTTGTCTTAGCGCATCAGTCATTGAAGTCCCTGTCTTATCCAAAACAGGTACACTGAAAGCATATTTGCTAAAAACATCTATAACATTAAACAAATACCTTTTTGGAGCGCCATCAGCGCCAACATTAAACTGAGCTAGATTAGATACATCCACCAAATCTATTGCCCAGATATCATCTACACCATTAGAGACAACTTTACGTCGTGGGAACTTTTTTTTTTAGGTCTGTGCAGCTCGACTGCAAGATCATCGTATACTTTTTTTCCAAGTCGAGACTCGCCGAGTCCGAGTTTATATTTTGCTCCTATCATTCCCTGAACAAATCTTCTATCAAAACGTTCTCGTAGATTTGTTGGATTCATATCATGTAATTCGTCTAACATTACTTTATCACAATCTAATTTTGAGTTTTCATGATCACGATAACAGATATCATAACGCATTGCTATTGCATCCACTTGATTGTAAGGCTCTTGTCCTGGCAACGGATTGTCGTTTTCATCTAGCTGTTGATCTAGCGGATTCCACGGACCAGTATACCGATGACCTGGCAATGTCCAACCGCCTTTTGGTTTTGGTAATTTTCCAATAATTTTATGTATATCTATACCTGACCCTATTATTTCTCTGTTGTTACAACATTGACAGTATGCGACAATTTTATTTTATTCAAGACATAAATCTCTGTCAGAATCACAGTTGCATATCATTCTATATTTTTAATCGTCGACTAAAATAATATTAGGATAACCAGATCCTAGCGACGTCGCTGGAGACACTATCGCTGGGGATGTCGCTGGAGATACTATCGCTGGGGACGTTTTCTTTAAAAATGTATTTTTTCTTTTTCCACAGACTACACAAATACTTTTTAATATTATCCTGTTGTTTTTTGTTTTTTTCTGTTGCTTCATTAATATTTTCTGTTTTAGTTCTACACGTGAGACAGTATGTTGACATTATTATATTTGTAAGTTTAGATAAAATTAATTGCGATCTCATCATTAGCGTGAGAAGGTTGCTTGTCAAACTGTAAAATAAATTTTAAAAAATTAACATTTCTGCTCATCTGTTGGATAAACATAATACAATAATATCCACAAGCAGATGTTCCAACAGGTTGGAGTTGATTTGATGAATAATATATCTTTTTAAATTTTTTGTTCATATACTTTTTTATTACATCGCTTGGAGGAAGTCCAAACGAGTCAAAATAATTATTATTATAAACTGCTACCCAATGTGTGCCGGATCCGTCATTGAAATCTTGTATATTAAAAACACACGAACTTACAGCTGATGGTGATTTTATTGCTGCGAGCTCATCTTTAGAATAAACTCCATGAAATCCAGGAACCGCTTTTAACTTATCAATAATATCAAAATTACTCAACGGGGTCGACGAGTTCCTGGTAATGTTAGACCACGTCAGATTCCTAAAAGATTTGGTAGCAGACTTCCCGCTAGTCCCGCCAAAAGTGGAACGAACGGAATAATTCCTCCTTTTTTTGTTTGGTTGCATATGCATTTGCATTTTAGTGTTGGCGATATTGGTTTTGGTGTTGGTGATTTTGTTTTTGTTGTTTTCTTTTTTTTGTTGTTGGTGATTTCTTTTTCTTTTGTGGCATTATAATATATTATTTACATAAAATTTACAATTTTTTTATTCCACTTCCACGAATGATACCATTACCTGCGACTGCTTTCTTCGTTGCGCCAGATATTGCTCCAGACGCTGCTGCTAGTCCCAATGTTCCCAACACCGGTAAAAGTTTAGGTATTATTGTGCTAGCTAATACTGATAATGCTGGACCAAGAAAACCACCTTCTTTTGCCATCGCTGTCATTTGTGCAGCACTCAATTTTAAAACAAAAGATTTTTTACGATCATACTTCTTTACTTGATTTTTTGTTAGCATTAATTTTGTTAAAACACCATCAGAAATATTAGGATTGATTTTTAATGATACCTGTTCTCGCTTTGCAATAGCAGCTACTAATTTTTTAACTTGGCCATCAGTCAAATACACTTCTTTTACAATATACCTTGCCATTTTATATAACAACTGTAGATTAAACTTGAACTGTCATTTTACCTCCAATAGAATCTACCGTGATAAATCTATTACTAATCACTAATGCGTATACGTACAACGGCGCTGCTGGAACCGCCCCAAGTGTCCAGGTAATTTCAATATCCGCTGTGCTGTCTGCAGCTCGCTCGTTATGTTTACTAACATCAAAATGAAATATAGGATAAAGCGTACGAAATTCCTCTGCTGATATTTGAGTTCCATCTTCAACATCTTGATATTTTTGCATTGCGTCAAGCAGGTACATGTACGGTCGAGAAATATTTTTATTAACGTCATCAGCAAAATTGCACTCGATAGCTCGTTCTGGATATTGCTTTGAATTTAATCTAGTCTATATTCGTCTGACATCAGCGTGGTCAAATATTGCATTATTTTGTTGTTGGTTTCCTCGTCGAGCGTGCTGTTGAAATACGACAAAGATATTTCTCGGCAGTTGTTCGCTTGATGTTGTTGTGACCCTCCATGTGTAGTCAGTAGTATTTGGAACCGCTGTCTGATATATCTTATGCTGCTCAAAGTAAATTCTGTTCGTATGCTTATCAAGCGTACTATTTAATTCTGACATTTTAGTGATTGATGGTGTTATACGTGGCATCCACAAAGCGAGTTTGTTTATGATAAACTGTACATCAACCCTTCCGGATCTAAACAAGCAATCGTTTTGGTCTGCTCGATCTAAAATAAGCGTATGTTTTACTCCGCGAAATACTTTATCATAATCGCGACAAAAGCCTAAAATTGTGCTTAGCGGAAGCATCATTGTAATTTGACGTGATCCTGCTGCAAGTTTTCTTCGCCTAGCAAAGCCTTCGTTATAACGTGGATTTCTCACGTCAAGTGTGTTAAGAAGTAAATTTAACATTGCAGTACCGTCTGCAGCTGCTCCTGGTGGCGTTATATTTAGATTATTAAAAGCTGCTGTAAGAGAAACTCTTGTAGCGTTTGTATTAGCATCTGCAGCAGGTGCGACAATATCTAGTGCAGCAGCATTAGCAATGAGAAAATTTCTCACAATTACAGCATTTTCATCAGCATTAGCTCCATGTACTATAGCGCCTCTCTTTAAAAATTCTGTTGATTCAGCTATACCCCGTCCAGTATCTTTAAACCACATCATATTAGTTGCAGTTGATCTCGAGTAATCGTCGGAAAACGAAATAATATTTAAAATTGTACTTGCAACTTGTAGATGACTTGAAATATCTTCTATAGTTTGATTGGCCAGTTGATATCTAGCACTTTTGAATAAACACCAGCCGTTATTTATAAGAGCTACTTCTGTTCAAACTGCAAATGCAGCAGGTGGATTGGCTACTGTCATAATCTGACCACGAACTTCTAACATAGCCTTATGTGGCAGTAGAAATACATCTTCGTCTCTGGTGTTAAAGGTTCTAATACCAGTTTTATTTGGTTCGTTAGAATTTTCATCAAGGTACTCAACAAACTCGAATTCTGTCACATCGTTGTCGATGTCATAAGTTTCTGTTAAGTCGAGATAATTTTTAACAGACATTTTATTTTATTAGATTATACAAAATTTTATTGCAGGACTGTTACTTTAGATATTAATTTTTGTATGATCTGCTCGCCCTTTGGTGATAATAATTTTTTTGTTGTTGTTATCATAGCTTTTTGAGTTTCTTTTGTTGGAGCGATTTCTGAGATAACTTGTTTTATTTCAGATGTAGTCGGTGGATCACCTTTTATTTTATCAGCTATTTTTTGTCCCACCGCAGTCCCAGCGGCAGATGCAGCCCCAGTTGCAAAAGCTTTACCAGCGTCAATAGCAATTGGTGCAACTTTACGTGCTAGTCCTGGAATATTTTCAATAACTTTAGTGAATATATTTCCAAAAAATCCTCCTACTATTTTTCTTCGATAAACTTTTTTTCTTTGTTTCATTATATTTGATGTTGCATAATTTTTACTTTTGCTCGCGTAGATGTAAATAATAAGTTACAACTTCATTAATAACATGTAACTGTTTTCCTGATTGATCTGTCAACTGCATCCTTATACTTGATATTTGATCTTCAACGTTTAAAGGATAATATATAATATGTCGTGGAGTTATTTGCATGAGAGAACCTGGTGGGACTTCTGGTGAGAAACTGTAAATTGTTTGACCTTTGCTACCTTTTGATGTATAAGAGCCAGAAGCAATAGAGCAATTTACTAATATTGTATTTACTTCTGTTATATTTGCTGGCAGTTCAATGTCATATGTAATAGGCTGATCAAGTGCAGTGTAAGTTTTTTCAGTAAATCCTAACAGTTGTGCAATACTTCTTTCTCTTGGTTCAAGATTGATTGCTATATTTTTCAAAGTTATCCTAGTTCGCAATGTGTTATAATTTGCTGCTAATTCAAAATTATCAGCCACACCGTTAGCATTTGTTATGAGCTCTTTGATTGTCTTGTTTAGATCTTCAATATTATAAGCTCCTTGCGGAATTTTTATTTTTTTTGTTGTAGATATTGGAGATGTTGTAATCATAGTAAAATACATTTCATCGTTAACATCATTTTTCACGTTAGGTATAGCATTCCAGCAAGTACAAGAAATTAATCCAATTTCATATTGTTTTGTAGGATCTAGTTGGATAGGTGGAATATAATTTACTGAAAAATTTGCGCTATCTTCTGTAGACTCGCTAGAGTTTATTAATAGTGTTGTTTGCATTCCTTTAATATTATATCATTTTACAAAATTAAGTCGCCGCGATTAAGTCGCGGTGTAAAGTTTCATATTCGTCAGATGTTAATAATTCACTCGATCTTAGATGATCAAGTATGTCAATGATTTCATTACCAAGTTCAACACTAACATTCCCAGCTTCCTTTGATGATATTAATAACATTAATCTACCTATCATTTCAGTAGTTGAAGTAAATACCTTTACACCAGTTCCTGTTTTTTCTTTTCTATATTTTTCTACACAAGATTTATCGAGTTTATCAAATTTTCTTTTAAAACTCCACCCTTTACCAAAAGGTTTTGCTCTACTATTTTCTGCTGTTTTTTAAACGTGAGTGCAATGACACCGTTTCTCATTCTTTCATAAAGTGGAATCATATTATCAATCTCTGTAACCATGTTTAATTCATCTTCAGCAGCAGCTCCGTCATTAAATATTACATCTAATTTATCGATTAATGCTTGATATTCTGCATCAGTCCACTTGCTTCTATCATCAATACCCATTATATTTTCTTTGTTTAAAAAATCATCATATTCACTACCTTTTATCTCATCATTTTCTCTTTTTGTAAACTAAAGTCTTTGATCTCCAACTTCCATAAACTTTACAGTAAGCTCACCAACTCTTTGTTGCTCCTCTTTGATATCTTTTATATCTCCTGATAAACTTGTTATAATATTTGTTATTCCTTGCGTTGTTAACTCTGCTAATCTTCGCTCAAGTTCCAGTGGATTGTTTATCAATCGATCTGTTTCAGCTTGTCTAACCGCAGGATCAGCTATATTTGCTGTAAGTGCCTCAATCAGTTTTCTTTTTTCTTCATCAGAACTAGTAACAAATTTTGCAGCAGCTGCTTCCTGTTGTTCTCTAACAATTCCAACCAAGCCTTTTTCCTGCAGTTGTTTAAGTTCTTCTTGTGACAGTGGTTTAGTTTCAGGTTGTTTACCTAATAATGCTTCAGTAACCGGCGTGAAAATTGTAGCTGTTGTTTCTGTAGCAGTTACTTGCCCACGTCGCGCTTCTTGTACTTTTTGCTTAAGTGATGCCTGAGATTGAGCAAGTTTTATTAGGTCTTCTATGTGTTTTCTGTATCTTGCTCGTTTGTCCATTATTATAATTATAAATTTTATAAAATTGAAACGCTTTACTGTAAGTAAGTGTCAATACAACAGCGAAACATTTTAGTTGGATCATTTGTAAGTTTATCAAACAAGAAAAAGTTAAATTTGTCTTTTGTAGCATTACGGTAAAGTTCAATAAACTTATCTTTTGTCACGCCACCGCATTGCTCGCTTGCAATATTTCTAACGTCAACATTATCCAGTCCTGGAAATAAAATAAAACAACCCGTATTTCGCCTAATAAACCTGTCAACATTATAAAATCCTTGAGCGAGATAAATAGAATTACACTGTTTGTTACGTGACAGTGAGAAATATGATCTTATTTTGTTCATCTCCATGTTATTTAGCGGAATATCATCAAAAACTACTATCTTATGTTCATCTGCATCAAGTTGATTGACTGGAATAAGATCTTCTGGCTGCCTAATTATAAAAAAATCTTCGCCAGCTTTAAGATCATCACGAAGTTTTTCATTATACTCACTTAATAACTCATATTTATCTTGCTGTGGATTGATTGTGTAAATATAAACTCTATCGTAGTTAAAATTATCACCAAAAAGCAAGTTCATAAGTAAATTTGTTTTCCCCGATCCAGTTCGCCCAACAAAAAGATAATGACAATCAGGAAGTTCATTGTTATGTTTATGCTTCAGTAGTCTCTCTGTATCAAAGTTTAATATCAACGATTTTGCCATTTTATATAATATTAAACTAGTGTTGATAATTTTTTCTAGGACAGTAAATAATGAGTTATTATACAAAATTTGGAACATTATTAGGAGATTTATCCACAGGTGACTTATCCAAATATGCAACTCTTGATCGACTCAAAAATGAAATCAATAATTTACTAAATCTTACCAGCGTAGATCCAGATGAAGTCGTCATTTTCCAGGACAAAGAAGGACGATTAAAGACGAGTAACGTAAAACTGTCAGATGTAGTTGTACGAAATCCAAGTGGGAATATTGTTATGACACAAAACAAGATTACAGATCTTGGAAACCCAACTGAGGATGGGGATGCTGTCACTAAAAAATACGTCAATGATTGGGACGCTTCAATTACTAATGAAATCACAGCGCTCATAACTGATATTACCAGTCACGTGAACACATTTTTAAGTTTTCGCAGAAACATAAACAAAATTAGAGATGAATTTTTTGGAAATCCATCAAATGTTAGCATGACACTCGCTAATATTAACACAAATCTCAATGATATTAACACAAAACTCAATGATATTATTAGTGGAATTCCTAATATTGTTGAGAAAACAAATATGATTAAAATACCTCACCAACAGATTAAAAATATTTTGTATACTGTTGCATCTGGGTCTGGTACATGGACGAGGGATAATGATAGAGTCATATACACTCCAGAAGTTACCGGTGTGTATAGATTCTCAGTGTTTAGCAAAGTAAAGTTTAATATATATACCTCAACTTCAATATATAATTCAATTGATAACATATCTGGAATATTAAATATAATATTAAACAAAAATTCTATGGAGCTATTTTTACTTGAACCAACTGATGCAAAATTTATAGGTCCTTATCATTGGTGTTTGGAGTTTGTAGCTGATTTATCATAACTATGTAAACAAATATTATAATGAAAAGAAGTATAATTGATTTTAATCATATTTCAAAAGATATTTCAGAACAGGATGTGGATGCACTAATACAATACTATAAATATTATCATAAAAAACTTTGGTGTGTAAAAAAATGTTACAAATACTACAACAAGATCCTTCGAGTAATATCATATCTACCCTTGTTAATGACCAGTTCTGGTATAATTTCAAGTGGGGTATCATTAAATCCTTTTTTGTTAATCATATCCGCTATTGGTGTTTCACTTACAGCGGCGTGTAAAAAAGTAGAACCAAGACTTTTGATAAAGAAGCACGGTTGTTTAACATCAATTAAAACTTACAAGAAACTACTTGATCAGATCCGGTCTTACCTACGAGGAGTTAAATATAACATGGATGATTTATTACGTGAATTTCGTATTATTGACAATATGTTAACAGACATTCTACCAATGAGGGTTAGCAAGTATGAAAAACAATATCACAAAAAATATGAGTAACATAAAATTTTATCTAAACTTAAGATATAATATAACTAAAATAATATCATTTTCATTCTAATGCTAGTTTAATTTCCGCCTTGTTAACTGAAACGTTCTAATGCACAGTTTAATTTTCATCCTATTATCTGACAAAAAATTTGTGGTAAAATCTATTTGCCGTCTTTAGAATAATCATATTCCACACATACGCTGTTCTAACAAATTTGTCACTTCTGTTGACAGAGCTTATGGCATTCCAACACTAGTTGTTTTGTCTGGTTACAAAATATCTGTCTACATAGTAGTAGTAGAGGGAAATGAGGGGTTTGGCGGGGGTAAGGGAGGAGGTGTGGGAGGGGGTGGTGGGCCAAAACCCTCATTTCCCTATTTTGGAAAAAGGGGTGGGGGATAATTTAGGACTATAATTTATACTTGTTTGGAGGGTAAAAAAATAAAGTGGGATGAAACCCTCATTTCCCTCTACTACTGATGTTCCACCCAGTCACATTATTCTAACACCATGGCGACCAGTCTGATCACTGACTTCTTAATACTTGGCGCCAAGCGAGAAAACTGTTAGTACCATTTGTATTGGTTTTTGGTATGACTCGTCCTGTGTTTGAACCCGCGACCTCCCGAGTCCGAGGCAGAAGCTCTAACCACTAGGCCACCAGAGCAGTGCATATTCTTTCTGAAAAGCTTGGCTAAGGAACTCTGTGCCTTTGTGTGCTAGCCATCGCAGATGGTGTCGACAACCTTCTTTAACGTGAGGATTTATAAAAAGAATTAAATTTGAACTTGTTTTGTAAGTCAAACAAACTATTAAGCTGATTTTGAAAACACATCGACAACGGAAAACACAAATTATTAGTATCGATTGTTAGAGACTACATGAGATACAACAGGTAAATCTGCTTGCCGTAGATGATCTATTTCTGCAAGTTTATTGTGATTTTTGAAAACATTTCGTTGAATGCGTTTATGTAATGTGAAGTTAGAGTGTTCATATAACTCAATTCATACATCTTTGTTGGAGCTGCACGATACAAGGTTTTAATTCCTCAGTCGCCAATAGCATGTGAAGGATTTCAGTATGACTGGCTAAATCCTGACTCCATGTGGTTTCGTCTTCTAATCAGTTAATTAACCATCTGCCGGTTTTTTTTTTGTCGTGTAGTACTTTTGAAGGATTCGGTGCTTGATATGCTTAGTGAGTAATGGGTGATGCTTGAGTGGATTAGTTAGAAACTAGATAAGGAAAGGTACGAACAAAACCGCTTTTGATCCAATCGATCTTTAATGTAGGTGTCAACTTGGAAATTCAGCAAGTAGTGATTTTAATTCTTTTGCGAATTCTCTCTCTCTCTCTCTCTCTCTCTCTCTCTCTCTCTCTCTCTCTCTCTCTCTCTCTCTCTCTCTCTCTCTCTCTCTCTCTCTCTCTCTCTCTCTCTCTCTCTCTCTCTCAGTACAGGTAGATATCCTCCATGTTGAATGAACATGTCCTTTCCTTTGACTGAAAATGTTTTCGTATTCAGCAGTTATAGAAGATATTAACGTTATCTTCCCAATCGTTCTATCTCTCACTAGATAAAAAATAACAGTTCCTCACAAATATCATTCACAAACGGACTCAATTCCTTTACGAACTCTTTTGCATCATTTGTTTTTGCATCGAAGCATCCGATTTATCAAGTACTGATAAAACATCCGATTGTTGAGCAAAACGAACTGGTGAACTTTTTATTTTGGAACAGTATATTTGATCGTTTTTGCCCATGGAATGAAGCTTAGACATATTTTCGAAGTGAAAAACGAAGCGAATCTCTTTAGTTCATCTTTTTCTTCTGGATTAGTCTCCACTGATTGTAGGGACGTCGCACCAGCTTACGTTTAGGTAAAGCGGGTGTTCCCAATAGCCTAAATCCGGCCAGACATTGCATGCCTCTTTCTTTCCTTTAGGTTGACTTCTCTTCTTTGCGTATGAACAGACTATCCTTCTTTAAGTTTTAGGATTAGCTTGTTTTGTTTTATTTGTTTTCTAGCAGAAACCTTATTTTACAAGTGAACTGATAATGACATTAAAAATACTAATGCATGCATAAAATCCGGATCCATGAGGTTTCTAAATGTTTTATTTTTGCATTGTTATTTTTTTCTTTCGCTTTCGGTATTGGGGTGGGGGTTGTATCAGTTCTTGTATCAGGTAGTTGTGATAATGGTACTTTATGTTGTTTACTGAAAAACAGTTTGCTTGATGTGCTATGTAAATCATGCATTTTAGTAAATAAGGTGTTGTCAAAGTAATCATTGTAACACTTACTGAGTCTAGTTTTTAAACAAGTTAGCGCACTTGTGCGTTTGTCTTCGCGACGAATGCCATACAGTAACGAATTAATATTTCTTACAAGGATGAGATGGCCAAGAAGTTTATGACAAATAATTACAGAAAGAAAACAACGAATAGTATGCCATGGTTTCATTTTGACAAACGAGCAAAGTGACGTCGATAACTGACACTTCGTTTTGATATTAATAGCACGAAACATCAAATACTTCAGTATTAGGTTTTAAATTTATGTAGTTGAACAGTTCCTGGTTAGCATACTTTGTCCAATTTGTTCTTTATACTTTTGTCAGTTCCTGAGCTTGAGATTTATCTCTTGGGCTTCTAAACAACACCACGTAATGTAAATTGCCAACAATGGTGCGATGTGCTTGATTTTCTTGTAGTCGATTTTGCGTTATGTAAATAATACTAGCATTACGACGACAATTTTCTCGTGTATACTGAAGTTTAATTTCTTTTTCGTCTTCTTTGAACATTTCATCGAAGAAATTTTACTCACAATCCCATCGCCATCGCGAGGAATTTATTCTGCTTGCGAAAGATATCCTCCTTAGCTTCCTTGGAGAAACTTGCAAAATGACTGGACAAATCCAGTAAAAAATTGCCACTCTTTGCATGACCAGTAGTATAAGGAAACAAGGGTTTCATTTTTGCCCCTCCAATCAAATACAAACTATATCCTAAACTATATCCCACCCCTTTTTTCACAAAGGTATTAGTAAAGTTTTTAGCTCACCCCTCCCCTTTCTCTGTTATTACAGTGTTAGATAATGTCATGTATATGATCGGTATCCAGGTAAGCTTACAGAAGCTCAGTCATTATACTACAAAAGGTGATAGCCTATCCTGATTTCACACAACAACAGGTGCAGGTGTTTTGTATTGTTACAAAACAAAAGGTGCAGGTGATCGGTGAATCATCCAGGTAAGCTCGCGTCATACAGAGGTTGTGGACAAATGAAATCTCATAATATTCACAAGTGATCGCCCGTGTATAAAAGACCTGTAGATTCTTAATTACGCAGTAGAGCCGGCTTTCAACAGACAGAGCGGAAATTAGAACGTGAGAAAGGTAAGTGATATTATTTTATACCTCATTGCCAATGATTAACGTTTCAATTGTTGATATTAGAAATACTTCATTATCACGATTGTAGAGACTAAATTTTACTTTACCGCTCACACAGCGACGTGAGTCAAACAAATCTTTTATTTGTGGTTTGTTCAGAGAATATTTTTTGTCGATAAAATATACCTTTGACCGATCGAGATCAATTGTGAGTTTAGTATATGTTTGTTGGCTAATCGGACTGTGAAAGTTTTTAAATTCTGCTTGCAACTTTTGATACAATTGTTCGAGATAATTGAAATACTCGCTGTTATCAGACCTGATGAGTGAACGTTTTAGCTTGTCACGTGTTCCACTAAAACATGTACCTGATGTTTCTTTATTAAATTCAACTGTCAATTGTTTTCCGTCCATCATTAGATATATGATTTTACTACTGTCGCTATTTGTCATTGTCAAATTTTCAAACATTATTTTATAAGTTTAGATAAAATTTTAGTCACAATGACAATACCCAAAGGCAAGTGTATCTACCCCATTTTCGCAAAAACGTTTATCATCAAAATTACACACTCCACGTTTGATAATGTCATCTGTTTTAAGCTTATGATGATTAGTCCGAATTGCCATAGCTCTCATAAAACTAACACCGCCATCAAGCGCGTACTTGTAGTCATCAAATTTCATAAACTTTTTAACAAAATCACGAGGCAGACCTTTTGCTTTCTTTGTTATTTTATTATTGTCTAACAATACGGCATACATTTTGCTGCGTAATCCGATAAAGTATTTGATAGTGCTCGACTTCATTTCATCTTTGAACTTACCAATCACCTTTTTATTTGTGTCGTCATGAAATTTACTGTCACGTGGGTAATCAGAAAGATCAAACAGATGTCGATTACTGTACATGTCCTGATAGATATCCTCGCATTCGATTTCATATACGAGCGAATCAGTATCAGTAAACAATAGGCTACTGGCCGGCCACTGAAATTTAGCAAAATTATAATGAAAATCGTACATCAGCCACTTTGATAAATCTAAGACTGAAGCTCCAGCATAGATCGGCTTGTTTAGTTTTAGATTTCTTTTTCTTCTTTGTATCGCAAAAAGATTCTCATTAAAAGTTTTCATGCTCACAAAATCTTTGTCTGACACATGTTTGTTTCGGCGATTGACATCATTAACTATTTCCATATTTACGCGTTTCTTATTATTCTCTATCGTCTTACCCAAAACGGAATTGTTCATCAGTTTGAAAAGTTTTTCTCAAAATCAGTTTTTGCTGCAGCCCTTCTTAAAGTGTTTGAGTTAATATAACCTCTCATCCACGGCGACTAATTAAATTTTAGTACACGATGAACTTTTCTCAACACAAGACCAGCACCGACGGCTTGTTTTAAAACTTTGTAATGCAAAACATAATTTTTCTTATCGAGTAAATTTGGTACTAGTTTCTTGACCATGGAATGTTGCCTTGGTGATGCTGATGATTGTTGGTCTTCTGATAACAAACTATAATCTATAACCATCGATTCCGCGCAGAAAGGATAACGTTATGTAATTTGTGCAGCCAAGTTGGATAATCAAGATCAACTTCAACGAAATATAAAACATCTTCGGGTATCTTTCTTTCTGTTTCAGATAGAAATCAATCAGCCATGATCAAGTGAAATCCACAAAGAGGCATTGGTTTTATCATTGAACCACCGTAAAGATTATTGCAATTTAGATAAATTATATACTTCAGAAGGGAGCTCAGGATTTTACTCTTTCAAATATTTGTTGTTTGCTTCAACATATTTCTTCGTTATCACGCTAATACAGCCTCTGATTCCTTTTTCGATAAAATTGAACATATCAACGTCTGTCAGTAATTCCAACCTTACCTTACTAAACTTTAGCAGAGCATCCCATGACAAGCCAGGGGCAGAATAATACCAGCAAGGATCTAGTCCATAATTATTATAACTCACTTCTCGAAAACTTTCAAAAACATCTGCTAATAATAACACGTTAGTTTTCAAATGCAAATCATGATAATCACCAAAAGTCTCACAATCAAACTCTTTCCATATATCTTGTGCATACTTGTACTCGTCATCGGTTATATTTTCATTTTTCAGTTGCGGGTAAAATTTCTCTTTGTCAGTTAAAATGTTTCATCAAATTTACTCCAATCTTTGAGATATTCATACGGAAATACCTCTTGTTTAGCTAGTAGATTAAATTTATCTCCAAAACAATTTCTTAGGTTATCAAATTTACTACAACCTTTTAACTAGCTCATCTAACGAGGCTGCCATAAACTGCAAGCTGTCAATGAAACTCAATTTACCTAGTGTAACTGACATGTACTTTTCAAAATTATTTGGAATGCATTTGATGACGTTATGGAGTTTTAGACGAGCTTTTATTTCAGGATCACCAAAATCTTCTATTATAATGTGACTATCATATCCTCGAAAATTGTGAAGAATAACCGGAATAAAATCTGGAGCATGAAATTTTAAATTACACTGATTATGAGCCGCTCCACGGTACTGTCCGGTCAAATGGCAATGGTCATGTACTTTTTCTCAGTGTCAAAAGCTTTTTCACAAATATAACAAATTTCTGCTTGCTCGTGATCGGATTCTTGTTGAGGTGTTAATTTAATCATTGGCGTTACTCTTTTCAAACGATAAGAAATATTATCAATTTCGTTAATCAACTGCTTGAGAAGCCAAACAGCTGGATTTTTACCACGATATAATTTGATTGGTTTAGATAATCTAGAAACAGTACAACAAACTACCTTATACGCTACTCCACACGGAACATGATTTTGAATTTTTCTTGTACTCGATTGATTATGATTATTTTCAACGCCAAGGACAGGATGAAATAAGCATTCGAAATCAGCGTATATGACGAAAGGAATTTTTAGTTTGTGATTATGATGGACAAACTGAAACACTATCTTTTTTAGATGGCATTGTTATTCTTTGTACATCACAACAGTACTGCAAATGATTTTGTAATGTTTCATTGTTTCTACAGCCATGCAAGCAGCGGTAACAAAAGAACTTTTTATTTTTATTCTTATTGTACTGTCTACCAACTAGTCCGTTAAAGTTTATAATCCAAACGTAGTGATTTTTATAAAGCAGTAAATTTATAGTCGATTGTGAAGCTTTTTCTGAAATATATCTCGGGTATACGTCCTCCTTTTCATCTACTCCGAAAACGTTAATTGAAACATTGTTTTGCTTCTCAAATTTTGGCATTTGATTTTCTGCCACAGGAAAGTTAATATCTTTAAAATTTAATCTTGACACGTGACTGATATACTTTACAAAACGAGTATCGTTCGTTTCTGCTGGAAATAACGCGGAAAGAATAGCCCATTGAAAACATTTTTTATCTACGTTTTTGATGTTTATACAACATCTTTTATAGAGCATCTTTAATTTTTTTATTTTTGGTGGCAGGTCAATATACGAACTACAGCGTAATGCGTCATATTTCATCGTGTGAATTAAAAAAATTTCTTTGATCGTTTTAAACTTCCAACCCGAAACTAATTCGGTGAATTCCTCTATTTTGTTACAAATTTATTGGTGCATTTCGTTAGATAGTGATAAAAGATCAGTTCCAAGCAAAACACGTCTTGATTTTGCGTTAAAATAAGGGTCTGCAATTTCCTTGTCAGTTGATTCTTTCGTTACAAGTAGCTTTGAAAATATAGCATGATATTGCACTAATAATCTTATACTTTTGTGTCTTTCGAGCTCAAGTTTTACAGTTGTCTGTAGTAGGTGGTAAAGATTTGTTGCAGAAAAATTTACTAGCACAATCTGTTTATCAAACCCAAAACTGTTGTCAAAACCTGCAAAAGCAGTCGCTATTTTATCAGGTTATCCCATAATGCTCTTCTTGACCATATCAAGCAATTTCTACATTGCTATACTATAGTCTAATATCTAATTGATAATTTACCGCACACGGCGCATGCGCTAAAAACAATTAGAGTTATACAAAATTACTATAGTATAATGACTGGAAATCTGACAAGCGCAAGTGAGCAAGAAGTATATTACGTTCACCCAAAGTATAACTTATACGCTGGAAATGCATTAGGAAGAGTCATTAACATCAAAACTAGAATATCTGTTGGCAAATTAATGCCAGCGGGTTATCAGTTTAGTGTAAAGGGAGATAATGCCGAGATGATTGCAATTCTTAGAAAAGATTTTATTTACACGTTGTTCTGCGATGACATTCCAAAGGGACAGCGTATATATCATGTGAACAGTGCAGTTACTGATGACAACATTGAAAACTTGTCTTTACAAAACAAGTTTCAGCAGCAACCGATCTTTGATTTAGACGAGGCTAACGATCGCGGTATTATTAGAAGCAAAAAGACTAAAAAGTTTTTAGTACTATAGGTAATATGGGATATCCTCAAGTAGATGTTAGAGGAACACTAACAGATTTTGTTAATTATAAATCGAATAGGTTTGTTTATGAGGTGTATAACGGATTTATACCCAAAGGTTTGGTTATTAATCATATCAATAACGTAAAGACTGACCATCGATTGGAAAATCTGGAGCTAGTGACCCAGCAGGAAAATGTAAGAAAAGGACGAGTTGGTAACGGTAGTATTTTTAGATGTCCGGCAAAACTTGTTATTTCGATAAACCTCAAAACGGTCGAGGAGATGAAATTCAAATTGATTACAGCTGCGAGAAAATATTATAAGATATATTCCGCAGTCGTAAAATTTGCAGCTGATGGAATAATAAAATCACCTTTTTCAAGCAAATACAATGCTAGAATTGTTTTTAGATATGATGATTATAAATATTTGATAGCTCGATTTTAGTCAAACAATGATAAGCAAATGCTATAACATCATTGAGATCAAATGTTAGCATCGTTACTGCAATTTCATTAATTATTTTTTTCTGCTTCTCGTAGTAATATTTTATGAGAATCACCTTGCATTACAATAACATCAATAGAATATGCACTATATCCCAACAAACATTTTCTTACCGCTTCGGCAAGCTCTTTGTAATTTACTATATTACCTTTTTCGTGATATTTTATCTCGTCAGTCATCGTATAATAACAAATTAGATAAAAATATATTATAATCATGGACTTGATGAAACGACTCGCTCAACTATACGAAGAAGATACTAGTGATAAGATCGCCAGCAATAAGGTCACGCATAGTATTACATTTTCCAAAGATTTCGTAGACAAATCTGTTGGTTATAGTGAAGATGATATTTTGTATAACAACGAATCTAATGATGATGGTGAAATAGTCACTGTTGCTGACAGATCTAATTACAGCAGACCAACAACTGAACGATATCTTGTCAAGTATCACATTGCTAAAACAATAATGAAATTTAATTTTACCGTTGCCGAATAACAACTGTTTTGGCAGCTAATCAGACCTTTCTTAAACATCAGAATTCCAGGCCGACAGAAAAATATCAAATTCGATTTCATATTTGTCAAAAGTTTTAATCTAATGACGATCTCTGACGATCGCAGACAATATCTAATATCGTTATGTAAACCAGTAAAATGTAAATGTGTCAAACAAAAGTATGAGGAAATTTATAATAGCATTATATCAAAATTTGTTTGGATGGGATCCAACTATTAAATTTATCGCTATACCAACGCCATTTGACTAAACTTTTAACTCCTTTTTTCCAAATCACTTTTTCAATAACGAAAACTTCCTGCTCAGTTTTCTGTAGTTCTTGTTCGTATAAACTACCTATGATAGGTTCCCCTGCCAGATCTTTTAAAGCGTATGTTACAGGTATTGTCAAAAGAACTTTATCAACCACAAATACTTCTTCGCTCCAGTTCGGAGTAAATCCTTTTGCATATATCTATTTTATCAAAGAAATTCTAACTTTATCACCAACCTTAAATTTATGTCTGCGGTACATGTTTTCATTTGCTAATATTGGATTTTTAATAGCATTATTAGGTGACATTTTGATGGTTCGGTATTTCGTGTTATTATATTCGCCTACGATTTGAGAAAGGTCATCGATGTACCTGTTGTTGTTTTTAGCTGTCATATGTTTGTGTATTTTTTGGTTTAGCGTGCGATTAAATCTTTCGACAACAACGCTTTTACCTTCGTTTCCTGTAATATATTTCTTTATATTATTTTGTTCTATAAACTGCTCAAACTTTTTGTTAAATAACTCGGATCCGTGATCAGTCCAGATTTTATTTGGTTTTCTTTCTGTACTCGTTATTATTTGTTTTAGCGCATCAGTCGTTGAAGTCCCTGTCTTATCCGAAACAGGTACACTGAAAGTGTATTTACTAAAAACGTCTATAACGTTAAACAAATGCCTTTTTGGAGCAACGTTAAACTGTGCCAGATTGGATGCATCCACCAAATCTATTGCCCAGATATCATCTACAGCGTTTGCGACAACTTTACGTCGTGGGAACATTTTTTTAGGTCTGTGTAGTTCGACTGCAAGATCGTCGTAAACTTTTTTCCAAGTCTAAGTTTATATTTTGTTCCAATCATTTACTGAACAAATCTTCTATCAACACCTTCTCGTAGATTTGTTGGCTCCATATCACGTAATTCGTCTAACATTACTTTATCGCAATCTGTTTTCGAGTTTTCATGATCACGATAACAGATATCATGACGCATCGCTATTGCATCCACTTGATTGTAAGGCTCTTGTTCTGGCAATGGATTGTCGTTTTCATCTAGTTGTTGATCTAGCGGATTGTAAGGTCCTGTATACCGATGACCTGGCAAAGTCCAACCGCCTTTTGGTTTTAGTAATTTACCAATAATTTTATGTATATTTATACCTGTACCTATTATTTCTCTGTTGTTACAACATTGACAGTATGCGACAATTTTATTTTGCTCAAGACACAAATCTCTGTCAGAATGAAAGTTGCATATCATTCTATATTTTTGGTCGTCTACTAAAATAACCTCCCAGACAACATTAGGATAACCAGATCCTATCGGCACTGTTGCTGGGGACACAGTCGCTGGGGACGTTTTCTTTAAAAACATATTTTTTCTTTTTCCGCAGATTGCACAAATACTCTTTAATATCATCCTGTTGCTTTATGTTTCTTCTGTTGTTTTATTAATATTTTCTGTTTTAGTTCTACACTTGAGACAAAATATTGACATTATTATATTTGTAAGTTTAGATAAAATTAATTGCAATCTCATCATTAGCGTGAGAAGGTTGTTTGTCAAACTGTAAAATAAATTTTAAAAAAATTGAGATTTCTGCTCATCTGTCGAATAAACATAATACAATAATATCCGCAAGCAGATGTTCCAACAGGTTGGATTTGATTTGACGAATAATATACCTTTTTATATTTTTTGTTCATATATTTTTATTACATAGCTTGGAGGGAGTCCAAACGAGTCGAAATAATTATTATTATAAACTGCTGCCCAATGTGTACCGGCTCCGTCATTGAAATCTTGCAAATTTATCACACACGAACTTACAGCTGACGGTGTTTTTATTGCTGTTAGTTCGTCTATAGAATAAACTCCATGAAATCCAGGAACTGCTTTTAACTTATCGATAATATCTAAATTACTCAGCGGGGTGGTCGAGTTCCTGGTAATGTTAGACCACGTCCGATTCCTAAAAGATTTGGCAGCAGACTTCCCGCTAGTCCCGCCAAAAGTGGAGCGAACGAGATAATTTCTCCTTGTTTTGTTTGATTGCATATGCATTTGCATTTTGGTGTTGGCGATTTTGTTGTTTTCTTTTATTTGTTTTCTTTTTTCTGGCGATTTTGTTGTTGGCGATTTCTTTTTCCGTTGTGGCATTATAATATATCATTTACACAAAATTTACAATTTTTTTATTCCACTTTCACGAATGATACCATTAACCTTAACAGCTTTCTTCGTTGCGCCAGAGACTGCTCCTGACATTGCTACTAGGCCTAATGTTCCCAACACCGGCAAAACTTTAGGTATTATTGTGCTAGCTAATGCTGATAATGCCGGACCAAGAAAACTACCTTTGACAACAATGTCGTTTGCCATTGCAGTCATTTGTGCAGCACTCAAATTTAAAATAAAAGATTTTTTACGATCATACTTCTTTACTTGATTTTTTGTTACCAATAATTTTGTGAAAACATCATCAGAAATATTAGGATTGATTTTTAATGATCACTGTTCTCGCTTTGCAATAGAAGCTACTAATTTTTTTAACTTGGCCATCGGTCAAATATACTTCTTTTACAATATATTTTGCCATTTTATATAACAACTGTAGATTAAAGTTGAACTGTCATTTTACCTCCAATAGAATCTACCGTGATAAATCTATCACTAATCACTAATACATATACGTACAACGGCGCTACTGGAACAGCCCCAAGTGTCCAGGTAATTTCAATATCCGCTGTGCTGTCTACAATTCGCTCGTTATGTTTACTAACATCAAAATGAAATATAGGATAAAGTGTACGAAATTCCTCTGCTGATATCTGAGTTCCGTCTTAAACATCTTGATATTTTTGCATTGCGTCAAGCAGGTACATGTACGGTCGAGTAATATTTTTATTAGCGTCATCAGCAAAATTGCACTCTATAGCTCGATCTGGATATTGCTTTGAATTTATTTTAGCGTATATTTGTCTGACATCAGCGTGGTCAAATATTGCATTATTTTGTTGTTGGTTACCTCGTCAGCCGAGTTGTTGAAATACGACAAATATGTGTCTCGGCAGTTGTTCGCTTGATGTTGTTGTGACCCTCCACGTGTAGTCGGTAGTATTTGGAACCGCTGTCTGATATATTTTATGCTGCTTAAAATAAATTTTGTTTGTATGCTTATCAAGTGTGCTATTTAATTCTGACATTTTAGTGATTGATGGTGTTATACGTGGCATCAACAGAGCAAGTTTGTTTATGATAAACTGTACATCAACCCCTCCAGATCTAAACAAATAATCGTTTTTTTTCTGCTCGATCTAAAATAAGCATATGTTTTACTCCGCGAAATACTTTATCATGATCGCGACAAAACCAGAAAATCATACTTAGCGGAAGCATCATTGTAATTTGACGTGATCCTACTGCAAGTTCTCTTCGCCTAGCAAAACCTTCGTTATAATGTGGATTTTTTACGTCAAGTGTGTTGAGAAGCAAATTTAACAATGCGGTACCGTTTGCATCTGCAGCTGGTGGTGTTATATTAAGATTATAAAAAGCTGCCGTAAGGGAAACTCCTGTAGCGTCTGCATTAGATAATGCATCATATGCAGCAATATATAGAGCAGCAGCATTAGCAATGAGAAAATTTCTAACAATTCCAGTATTTGCATCAGCATCAGCTCCATGTACTATAGCGCCTCTCATCAAAAATTCGGTTGATTCAGCTATACCCCATCAGTATCTTTAAACCACATCATGTTGGTAGCAGTTGATCTCGAGTAATCATCTGAAAACGAAATAATATTTAAAATTGTACTTGCAACTTGTAGATGACCTGAAATATCTTCAATAGTTTGATTGGCCAGTCAATATCTAGCACTTTTGAATAAATTCCAACCGTATTTATAAATGCTACTTCTGCTCCGTCTGCAATTGCAGCAGGTGGATTGGCTACTGTCATAATCTGACCACAAACTTCAAACATAGCCTGATGTGGCAGTAGAAATATGTCTTCGTCTCTGGTGTTAAAGGTTCTAATACCAGCTTTATTTGGTTCGTTAGAGTTTTCATCAAGATATTCAACATACTCAAATTCTGTCACACTCGCGATAATTTTTAGCAGACATGTTATTTATTAGAATATATAAACTTTTATTGCGGCACTGTTACTGTAGATTTTTATTTTGTATGATCTGCTCGCCCTTCAGTGATAATATTTTTTTGTTGTTGTTATCATAGCTCTTTGAGTTTCTTTTGTTGGAGCGATTTCTGAGATAGCTTGTTTTATTTCAGATGCACTCTGTGGATCACCTTTTATTTTATCAGCTATTTTTTGTCCCACTACAGACACAGCGGCAGATGCAGCCCCAGTTGCAAAAGCTTTACCCGCGTCAACAGCAATTGGTGCAACTTTATGCGCTATATCCGGAACATTTTCAATAAATTTAGTAAATATATTTCCAAAAAATCCTGCTATTATTTTTCTTCAATAATTGTTTTCCTTTGTTTCACTATATTTGATGTTGAATAATTTTTACTTTTGCTCGCGAAGATGTACATAATAAGATACAACTTCATTATTAACATGTACCTGTTCTCCAGATTGATCTGTCAACTGCATTATTATACTTGATATTTGATCACCAACGTTTAAAAGATAATAGATAATATGTCGTGGAGTTATTTGCATGAGAGAAACTGGCGGTACTTCTAGTGAAAAACTGTAAATCGTTTGACCTTTGCTGCCTTTTGATGTATAAGAGCCAGAAGCAGTAGAGCAATTTACTAATATTGTATTTACTTCTGTTATATTTACTGGCAGTTCACTGTCATACGTAATAACCTGATAAAGTGCATTGTAACTTTTTTCAGTAAATCCTAACAGTTGTGCAATACTTCATTCTCTTGGTTCAAGAGATATTAACATATTTTTCAAAGTTATCCTAGCTCGCAATGTGGTATAATTCGCTGCCAACTCAAGATTATCAGCCACACCGCCAGCTTTTGTTATGAGCTCTTTGATTGTCCTATTTAGATCAGTAATATTATAAGCTCCTTGTGGAATTTTTTTTTGTTGTAGATATTGAAGAACTTGTAAATGTAGTAAACCACATTTCATCGTTAACATCACTTTTCACGTTAGGCATAGCATTCCAGAAAGAACAAGAGATTAATCCAATCTCATATTGTTTTGCAGGATCTAGTTCGATAGGCGGAATATAATTTACTGAAAAATTTGCGCTATCTTTCGCAGACTCACTAGAGTTTAGCAATAATGTTGTTTGTTTTCCTTTTATATTAGATTATTTTACAAAATTAAGTCACGGTGTAAAGATTCATATTCGTCAGATGTTAATAATTCGCTTGATCTTAGATGATCAAGTATGTCAATGATTTCATTATCAGGTTCAAGATTATCATTCCCAGCGTCTTTTGATGATATTAATAACATTAATCTATCATTTCATTAGTTGATGTAAATATTTTTACACCAGTTCCTGTTTTACTTCTCTACTTTTTTCTACACGAGTTTTATCAAGTGTATCAAATTTTCTTTTAAAACTCCACCCTTTACCAAAAGGTTTTGCTCTACTATTTTCTGCTGTTTTTTTTAAACATGAAAGCAATAATACTATGTATCATTCTATTATAAAATGGATTCATATCATCAATTTCTGTAATCGTGTTTATTTCATCTTTAGCAACTCCGTCTCTTAATGTTTCATCTAATCTATCGATTAATGTTTGATATTATGCATCAGTCCACTTACTTATATTATCAATATATTTTGTATTTTCTTTAAAAAATCATCATCATAGATAAAATATTATCTATCGTATTATTATATTATATCACTTATTATATCACTTATATTATCAATATATTTTGTATTTTCTTTAAAAAATCATCATCATAGATAAAATATTATCTATCGTATTATTTGCTCTTCTTATAAAATGAATTCTTTGCTCTCCAACCTCCATAAACCTTACAGTAAGATCACCAACTCTTTGTTGCTCCTCTTTGATATCTTTTATTTCTCCTGATAAATTTGTTATAATATTTTTTATTCCTAGTATTGTTAACTCTGCTAATCTTCGCTCAAGTTCCAGCGGATTATTTATCAAACGATCTGTTTCAGCTTGTCTAGCAGCGGGATCAGCTATATTTGCTGTAAGTGCTTCAGTTAGTTTTCTTTTTTCTTCATCAGATCTAGTAACAATTTTTGCAGCAGCTGCTTCTTGGTGTTCTTTAACAATTCCAACCAACCATTTTTCTTGCAGTTGTTTGATTTCTTCTGATAGTGGTTTAGTTTCAGGTTGTTTACCTAATAGTGCTTCAGTAACTGGTTTAAAAATTGTAGCTGTTGCTTTTGTAGCAGTTACTTGTCCACATCGTGCTTGTTGTACTTTTTGCCTATGTAATGCCTGAAATTTAGCAAGTTATTTTAGGTCTTCTATATTTTTCTGTATCTTGCTCGTTTGTCCATTATTATTATAATTTTATAAAATTGAAACGCCTTATTGTAAGTAAGTGTTAATGCAACAGCGAAACATTTTAGTTGGATGATGTGTAAGTTTATCGAATAAGAAAAGTTGTATTTATCTTTTGTAGCATTACGGTAAAGTTCAATAAATTTGTCTTTTGTCACGTCACTGCATTGCCCGCTTGAAATATTTCTAACGTCAACATTGTCCAGTCCTGGAAATAATATAAAACAATCCGTATTTAGCCGAATAAATCTGTCAACAGTATAAAAACCTTAAGCGAGATAAACAGAATTACACTGTTTGTTACGTGACAGTGAGAAATACGATCTTATTTTATTTATCTCCATGTTATTTAGCGGAATATCGTCAAAAACTACTATATTGTGTTCATCTGCATCAAGTTGATTAATTGGAATAAGATCTTCTGTCTGCCTAATTATAAAAAAAAATCTTCACCAGCTTTAAGATCATCACGAAGCTTGTTATTATTTTCGCTTAATAACTCATTTATCTTGCTGTGGATTGATTGTGAAAAAATATAAACTGTCATAGTTAAAATTATTACCAAGAAGCAAGTTCATAAGCAAACTTGTTTTTTCCTGATCCAGTTCGCCCAACAATAAGATAATGACAATCAGGAAGTTCGTTATTATGTTTATGCTTCACCTGTCTCCCTGTATCAAAGTTTAATACTGACAATTTTGCCATTTTGTGTAATATTAAACTGCTGTTGATAATTTTATGTAGGACTGTAAATAATGAGTTACTATATAAAATTTGGAACACTATCAGGAGATTTATTCACAGAAGGTTATCAAGGTGATTTATCCAAGTATGCAAGTCTTGATCAGCTCAAAAATGAAATCAATAATTTACTAAATGTTGCCAGTGTAGATCCAAATGAAGTAATCATCATCCAGGACAAAGAAGGACGAATAAAGACGAGTAATGTAAAACTGTCGGATGTACTTGTACGAAATCCTGCTGCGGTTGCTGATAATATCGTGACTTTTAACAATCGAGGTAAGATACAAGATTCTGGTATGTCAGTTAATGATTATGTAAAAAAAGCTGGTGATTTATTTATTGGGAACATTGTTATGAATCAAAACAAGATTACTTACCTTGGGAACCCAACTGAGGACGGTGAAGCTGCCACTAAGAAATACGTCGACGATCAGGAATCAAATTACATGTCAGTCAATGGTGGTATGATGCGTGCATTTCTCAATATGAACATTAACGGTATTATTAAGCTAAGAACAACCGAGTCTGATTTTGATGCTGTAAACAAAAAAACGTCGATGATAAGGAAGTTCCAATCAGTAATGAAATCACAGCGATCAAAAATGAATTTAACAGTCACATGAGTACATTTTCGAGTTTTCAAAAAAACATAAACAGAATTAAAAACAAATTTTTGGGAAGTATATCAAATGTTGATATAAAACTTACTGATATTACTAAAAAAACGAGTATGATTAAAATTCCTCACAAACAAATTAAAAATATTGTTTATACTGTTGATGCTGGGTCTGGAATATGGACAAAGCAAAATAATTCTATAAAATATACTTCAGAGGTTACCGGTGTGTACAGATTCACAGTAATTAGCGTTGAATGTTTTAATATATTAACCAGATCTCCATTGCATAATTTTGATAGGTCTTCTGGAACTGTATTTATATTATTACTAAAAGGTATTGAAGAAGAATTTATACTAGAACTGTTTAATACAATTCGAGTCGAAGTTGGTATTAGTTGGTGTTTGGAATTTGTTGCTGAATTACTACTACCAAGCCTGGGGATTATGTAAAAAAAAAAATGAAAAGAAATATAGTTGATTTCAACCATATTTCAAAAGATATTCCAGTACAGGATGTGGACGCACTAATACAATACTACAAATATTATCACAAAAAGCTTTGGTGCGTAAAAAATGTTACAAATACTACAACAAGATCCTTCGAGTAATATCATATCTACCCTTGCTAATGACCAGTTCTGGTATAATTTTAAGTGGGGTATCATTAAATCCGTTTTTGCTAATTATATCTGGTAATGGTGTCTCCCTTACAGCGGCGTTTTAAAAAAGTTGAACCAAGACTTTTAATATAAAAGCATTGATGTCTAACATCTGTTATAACTTACAAGAAACTACTAGATCAGATCCGGTCTTACCTACGAGGAGTAGAATATAATATTGATGATTTAATACGTGAATTTTGCATTATTGACAATATGTTAACAGACATTCTACCAATGAGGGTTAGCAAGTATGAAAAAAATTATCAAAAAATATGAGTAACGTAAAATGTTATCTAAACTTAAGATATAATATCACTTACCTTTATCATTTTCATTCTAATGCGTAGTTTAATTTCCGCCCTGCTCATATTAACTGAAATCGCCACTCTCTAATGCGTAATAAGAATCTACACACAGGTGATCACGTGTGAGGTAATAACATCCTTGTTTCACTATCTGTAAACTGATACCTAATTGCGGTATAAAATCCAGGTAAACCGATGACTAACAGTCACCTGTAAAATATAGAGAGAGGCTAAACTGATAGATCTTATCTTTTCCGACTGAAATTTTATCTGAACTAAAGAAATAATGTTTGAAAAATTTGACAGAGACAAATAGCTACAGTAGTAAAAACTAATATCAGCAATTGAAACATGAGGTATAAAATAGTATCACTTACCTTTCTCACGTTCTAATTTACGCTCTGTAAAGCCGGCTCTACTGCGTAATTAAGAATTTACAGGTCTTTTATACACTGGCGATTGCGTGTGAATATTATGAGATTTCATTGGTCCACAACCACTGTATGACGCGAGGTTACCTAGATGATTCGCCGATCACCTGCACCTGTTGTTTTGTAACAATACAAAACACCTGCACCTGTTGTTGTGTGAAATCAGGATAGACTATCACCTTTTGTAGTATAATGACGGAGCTTCTGTAAGCTTACCTGGATACCGATCATACACATGACATTATCTAACACTGTAATACAAGAGAGAGGGGGTTGAGCTAAAAATCTTACTAATACTTTTGTAAAAAAGGGGTGGGGTATAGTTTAGGATATAGTTTGTATTTGTTTGGAGGGGCCAAAATAGGGGATGAGCTGAAACTCTTATTTCCTTATACTACTTCACCACACGGTAAGCTGTGGAGAAGGATCAAACAAAGATGTTTTGTTTTCTATCACATGTTCAATACATTCGATTGGCGACGATAACGTGCCTTCCATCTTTGAAGATCTTACCTTCCATAAATAACTTTAAAATTGTGAATGCAACCATAAGGGTTGTGTTGGGAACTGTACACGGTAAAAAGTATTTAAATTTTAAATAAAATTCATGGTGTGAAAAAGGTACACTTTCTATAGCAAGCAAAAAGAACCACATTCAGTTCATGCTAACAATGCATGTACGTTTAAGATAATACATTTCACTGTGTAACCGATTAACTTGAAAATAATCAAGCACAAGATATTACCATTTCAAAACATACATATCGTCATGCAACCAATATGTATTTCAAGCTATAGTTATGGTACGAGCATATTATCATCTCAAATTCAGATCTAGGCAATTATAAACAACTAATACATAGCTAACCTATTCTCTATTTGTAAAGGTTTAAAATCAGTAATATTATTAATAGGAGAGGAAAATGTGTTTATTTGGGTTTAGGATTTGGAATTTCCTAACTGAATTATACATAATCCAGGTTATTGTTTGTAAACATCAAGGTCATTCTAAAATGTTATTTTCCATTAGGTAATGGGTTTCTTTTAGAAATGCTACTTGTGATATGGGGTCAAGTAGAGAGCTATGTATAGCGTAACTGAGAGGATATAATCGGTTGCTTTAAGATCCAGCACCTTGAAATTGTAATATATGTTGTGTCCAGTATTTGGGCTGGACATGTTTTTCTCCAAATTATGAAATTCAAGTGATTATTTTCTTTGGAAATACAAAAATGCTTAAAACATTACTTGGATAAAGACATTCACTGGAATTTATAGTGTATTCAAACCTGGAATTATATTTCTGTGATTCAGCAAAAGACTGTTGGCACATCAACAAACTAGGAGCTATAACAGAAGAGACTCATCATTATGTTTTGGATATATTCTTGACTTGTATTGAGTTTTATTCAGGACTTTACATTATTAGGACTTTGGTCTGTAATTCTTGGACTATTATGAGATTTTATTCGCAATTCCGTAAGTTCCTTTTTTCTCATTTTCACTTTGTTTTCTAGGAAAATAATAATTTGTTAACTTTCACAAAGCTTGTTGTCTTTCACTTTTTTCTGTTACTTATTTTAAGAGCATAGACCCTTAACTGCACAGCAAGCGTGTCGCATTTTTCCGTAATCAAACAAGCTTCGCATAGATTCAAAAGTTCAATGTCCACGTCATCGCACTCTTTGACGATGTCTCTAGAATCATACAAAATTAAGACGATTTAACATTGATTATCCTCTGTCCATATAAGTACTCATCATCTGAAACCTATGAACGTCAGGAGTCCCATTGGCAGTAATGAAGGATAATATCTCTCCTAGTAAATGAGGGACTTATCTTTCTATCCATGTATCTATCTATTCGACCCCATACTGACAACTTTCTCTGTATTACACACACATACATATACAGGCACGACATACACATGTGTCAGCATATATGATAAACAACCATTAAAATAAAAAATAGCGCACACATATCTAAGCAGGCCATGATAAAGTACCATGATAGTTATAAAAGAGTATTAGCCAGTTATCTCTCTTATAATAAAACACAACTGTCTGGCAGTAAGCTGGACAAACTGACATGGGAATATTTGGAGGCACAGTACTGTTAAGCAAAAAGACTAAACCTAAACTAAAAAAAAACAACTGAAATAAGTCCATTTTAGATCGAGATCTTGCATATAATAAAGTTTTGTATTGGAGGGTGAATGAGGTTTGTTTTCGTATTTGTTTCAAAAGTACTGACTGTCACGTGCGTAAAAATTTATTTTAGATTCTTCAATGTCCTTTTCTTGCTCAATAAACAATACATTTTGGATTGTTGCCATTTATAGCACAATATTATCATCCTACATTGTAAACATTCATTTCGTTCATTGTGAAAACTGTACCATTTATAAGTCAGATAAAATCGCTACAAATATAAAACCTATGATCAAATGTTTAGTGAATACATTTTTCTTTATGCATTTCAGCATGGCATCCTAATGTTAATTTCAAGTTTGGATTCTGTAATGTTTCTTTTACCCTATTTAGCCTAGGTGATCAGTCAGCTCTAAAGCGCCATCATGTACTACTTCCAGATCACAAGACAATTTCGTCTCCTAAAATGTATTTATTAATCTATAAATCTGATAAATCTAATCCCACTTGCACAAAAAAACATACCAAGAACTACCAAATTTTCCAGCCTGTCCGGACTGATCTGAGAACCATGTTAACATTGAACCATTTTTTGGTAAAGACGTCCTGCATACCAGATACTTTATTACTAGGGATTAAGGATGGAACACAAGATCCTCGTGAGTAAGAGTTGCAATCATATATAATACGTGTCTCTCATGCTTACTAGTTATTGTCAGTCTTGAATCAATTAACCGCAATGCACTTAACATGGTATTTTAGCATTGTGACCTATAATTTGAGCATTGTGACATATTTCAAAAGTATAACAATCATATTAGTATTGTGACATTATTTTAGTACGGTAACATTTCAGTAATACGTCGTTTTATTACAGTATCATATTGCAACCTGTCATTTCAGGTTGCTGCTTGGCATCATGGCTCCATGTTGGTTCCTATCCATGTGGATGAGTAATACTGCCACCACCGCCATGATGATGCCTATTTTAAACGCCATTCTGAAGCAGATCAAAGATGTTACATTGCCAAGTAATGTCTTTTCTATTGTTGGCAAATATCTTGTCAAAGCATAGCAAAAGTTCACAGTAATTTTGAGGAGTTGGGTTTTTCACACGAGAGTAATTATGCCACTTGTTCAGTTACTGCTTACATCCCGCTAAATACACATGAATGCTATAAAATAATGCTAGAAACGGTTTGTGCTCTAGTTGCATGTCTTTTAGTACATACAGGTTGAAGAGATAATAACATGAACGCCATGAATCTAATGTTCTTCGCTTTCTGTTAAATATAGTCCAAAATCATTTTTATAGCTTTTGTTACATTCTTTCGCTTATTTATCAGATAAAAAGTATGTCTGGGTATCAACAGGCGCCTGTTCGAATAATAAACTCATTAAATCTCTCAGGTGGATCATTTTGTGATAGATACTTGGTCTTGTTATTCGCTTTATCTTTCATCTTCCGCCAGCTCGTGTATTTTTTAAAACCACGTTTGTGAATGTTTTATTTGCTCTCGATACCTTTCGCGTTACATCTGTCATATTCATAAAATCGTAAATTTGATATTGTTTGGGCAGATGTGTTTTCTGAAGCATTTTTATCAGCTTGCATATTTGCGGTATTCAATATTTTAAACATGAACATTTATCAGTGAAAAATTTAGATACTAAACTCTTACTCATCTGATTAGACATAGAGGACGTCAATGATCCTGTCGAAGATGACAACGATGTGGAAATCACAATAGAGATCAATGGAGTGCAGATGGAAGAAAAACCACTCAGGTAATGGGATTTTAAAGTTTGGAATGATTTTAAACTCAAACCTGTTTTAGACGTCTTTTCTAGCAAGCAATCATTTACCTCACGCAATCTATTTTTGTAGGTCCTTTCTATAAAAATTCTGTAGAAATAAAACATTATAACGAAGTGACCTTTCTGAGGTCCCGTCCGTTGAATTACTTTAGAAATAATCCTTTATTAAACAGTCATCATTCATATTAGCATATTAGTTTATTTCTCAAAGGTGAATTTTTTTAAAATTTGATATGCACTTGTTATTAGGTTATTATTACATTAAGGTCACTCATCAATAACTTCTAGCTCCTTGCTTTAAGGTCATTCATTACGAACTTTCAGCTCCTTACATTAAGGTCACTCATCAACAACTTCTAGTTCCTTACATTAAGGTCACTCATTAACAACTTCCAGCTCCTTACATTAAGGTCACTCATCAACAACTTCTAGCTCCTTACATTAAGTCACTCATTAACAACTTCCAGCTTCTTACATTAAGGTCACTTATTAACAACTTCCAGCTCCTTACATTAAGGTCACTCATTAACAACTTACAGATCCTTACATTAAGGTCACTTATTAATAACTTCCAGCTCCTTACATTAAGGTCACTCATCAACAACATCCAGCTCCTTACATTAAGGTCAATCATCAACAACTTCTAGCTCCTTACAATAAGTTCACTCATCAATAGCTTCCAGCGTCTTACATTAAGGTCACTTACTAACAGCTTCCAGCTCTTTGCATTAAGGTCACTCATTAGCAAATTTCTGCCCTTTACATTAGGGTCACTCATTAACAACTTCCAGCTCCTTAGATTAACGTCACTCGTCAACAACTTCTAGCTACTTACATTAAGGTCACTCATCAACAACTTCTAGCACCTTACAGTAAGGTCACTCATCAACAACTTCCAGCTCCTTATATTAAAGTCACTCATCAACAACTTCTAGCTCCTTACATTAAGGTCACTCATCAACAGCTTCCAGCTTCTTTCATTAAGGTCACTTATTAACAACTTCCAGCTCCTTACATTAAGGTCACTCATCAACAACAGCAGCAGGGAGGGCGAACCCTACAAAATTTTGCAACACAATCGATTAAATCCTCAGAATGCCAAATGGAGCCTTCCTACGAAATCTCATATTTTGACCAAAAAAATAAAGACCCCATTTTGCAAATGGAGCCTTAGCGATTTTGTCGTAAATATGTTGTCATAACCACCCTCAAATTGATATCATCTACGTCGTAAATATGTTGTCATAACCACCCTCAAATTGCTATCATCTACGTCGCAAATATGTTGTCATCTCGCCCTCCCTGCTGCTGAAAGGATTTCAGGGTTAATACAAATGATTTAACCAAGTATTTGATCAAGTCCAATACGATATCGTGACCGAGGGTCGTGTAAATTTATTGTCATAAATCCATGTGGGACTGACTGAGCATGAAAAAAGTAATTTTTGAATCCATTGAAGTCCATATCGGAACACCATGTCTGTCAAATATTTCGTAGCGTATGTGTATCAACACCGTTGAATACAGCAAGAATATTGCAGTTATCGCGAATCACTTTTGGAATCTGAGTGTAGCGTTGAGTGACATATATCGCGTCAGTGTTTTTATGCCTACCTCGTGAAAATATTCTAGCAGGGTTCTTTTGATTATCTAACATCACATCATCGTACACTACAAGATTGTTTATGTCTCCATCGAGATCTTCTACTGATGGTGCATCATTAATATTAGTAATGAAATCAATTACACTTTCACCTTTAATTTCTGTTGCATTCTCATTATAATCTTTTAGCACTTCATAGCACCGTTGATCATCTACGGATGGAGCAACTAAATATAATTTATCCCACTTCATAAATCTCATTATCAAATTAAGCAGCAATTGTGTTTTACCCGATCCAGATGGTCCGATTATAATGGCACGGACAGAATTCGGAAGCGCTGCGTGGTGCTTTACCGGTTCTCTTCTTTTAGTCGCTGAAAAATCAATTATATTCATAACGCTATATATAAATTATGGATCTATATTGTGTTAAATGTAAACAGCGTACTAGTAGAAATGATGCGACGATGATTACAACTAAAAACAATAGACTAGCACTTACTGGTAAGTGTGTAACATGTGGTACAAAAAAATTTGGATTTTAAAAAAAAAAGCAACTCGGAGGTGATATTGCCGCAAAACTTGGAAAACTCCCCGGAAACCCATGGGCAAAATACCCCGGAGAAAATCAACTTCCAGGATATAGTTACTGTGGTCCCGGAACGAGATTAGATATCAGACTTGATGATCAAAATCAGCCCCGGCCTGGTGAGTATCCGATAAATGCTATTGATAAGGCATGTCATGCTCATGATGTTGCATATAAAAGCAATAATTTGCAACAAAGACATCTCGCGGATGTAAAATTAATTCATTCGTTAAATGCTATTCCCGATAAATCCTTCAAAGAAAAATTGTCTTAATGGTTGGTCAAATCAGCTATGAAAGGCAAATTGGAGTTAGGTGCTGGTAATTAAAAACACTAGTGTTTTTATAGTATGGAATCTATTTATTATTCTCCGAAAGGATACTGGAGGGATAAAGCAGCAATCAGTAAACTCGCTAACGCTGCAAAAGTGAAAAAGTCCACTGCGGAAGATTGGTTATCTAAACAAGCTATATGGCAAATTTATCAACCACCGCCTAAACAAATTAATTATTCTCATTTTGATGTTACCGTACCCAATGAAGTTCATCAGGCTGATTTATTGTTTTTACCACATGACCATAGTTACAAATACGCGCTAACTGTAGTTGATATTGCGAGTCGATTTAATCAAGCAGAACCATTGAAAACAAAGTCAGCTTCTGAAGTCGCTTCGGCATTTGAAAGGATTTATCGACGAGGTCCTCTAAGATGGCCAAATTTATTACAAGTTGATCCTGGCAAAGAGTTTCAAGGTGCTGTTCTATCAACAATGAAAACTCATAATGTTACAATACGACGGGGACATACTGCGTTACATCGTGATCAGGCAATTGTAGAACGATTTAATCGAACTCTTGCAGAACGGTTATTTGGATATCAATATGCAAAAGAATTCATCCAAGTAAAACGATCTCGTGAATGTGTCTAAAGGTTACCGAGTGTAGTTGCAGCGTTAAATAACGAGATTACTCGAACTATTAATATGAAACCAAATATTGCAATAAAAAAATATATACCCGAACAATCACAGCGGGTTAGCACTCAACCACTTCTCGGTGATGTTACTGTGAGATATTTATACGAACCAGGAGAACTTGAAGGTGGTAAAAGAAGAGCTACTGATCCCCTATGGAGTGTTACTACGCATAAAATTTCAACCATAACGCAATCAACTTGTAGACTTCCAATCTACAGATTGGATTCAACTGCACCTCAGCGTGGTTTTACACGCGAACAACTACAAGTCATTTCGGACGATACTCAATTACCGCCATTTAGTCTTAACTAGCTCCGTTACATCTATTACACTCAATACAGGTCAACATCACATTGTTTCTGATATGGCCAAGATTGTTATTTTTTCTGTCTACAGTGAATTGTATAGGGTCTTTATCCGAATACTGCCAGTGCATTATACAATTGCAACTGGCGCAGTGATTATTCTGTTGTTCTTTTAATGCGATTATTACTTCAGCATCAATATCAAATTCTCGTTGTTTTTTTTGTCCTGCTGTTTGTAACCAGAGAGTTTTTTATTAATGATGCTAATATCAGTGTTATCATCGTTTGCATTAAAATCATCATCGAAAACAATCCTTCGTAGTTGATTTATTCGTCGTACTCTGGACACTGCGAGATAGACTAAATTTGACCATTCAATGCGATTATCAACTATCCAAACAATTGTATCCGTGATGGTCAATCCTTATGACGAGTGTATTGTTGTTACATAACCAAGCGTCCATGGTGATTTATCAGCGCATAATGCATCTTCTACAGCATTGATATCAACTAGCACAATATCATTTAACACTAGAATCTGTTTCTCCGTCTGGCCTGGAATTTCAACTTCAATATTCTGCTTTCGTGTATCCGATGGTCTATAACACAACGGTACTGGAAACGTTGGGAATTTTTTCTTGTGTAGCTCAAACAACTGTTTCTGAAGTGCGTCTCTGACTATCTTTCTACTTGCTACTACAAAATCATTTGGTCTCCATGTTTCCCAAAAATCATTCATAGCTGTTTCAGAAATTATTTCACGCGCTACTTCACATTGAATTCTATCGGGTTGTAATCTAATTAGTTTTTTAAACTCACGTAAATGCTCATCGAGTGCTCTATAGTCAGTATCAATTTCTTCGTAATAATCAACAAATACTTTTAACCAATTATGTGGACTTCTACCAACAAATGGTGGTGGTTGACCATGATCGCCGCACAATATAACTTTTGTATTATTTTGCAATAACCAATCAAGAAACATTTTTAATACATCTTCTGAAACAGGACATGCTTCATCCCAAATAATAACCGCATGAATAAATTTCTCACCCATTCGCTCAGGAGTCAAACTATCGCCCTTGTATCGAAAAAAAACTATGATACGTGAAAGCTTCAACATTTCGTTGTTTTATCTCTCTCGCTAGTCTATGGCTTGGTGTGTGTACAATCATGGACATTCACTCTCGATATAATTCTATCACACGTGTTTTCTTTCCATATCCACCACAACCGTTTAAATAAACTGTTTTATATCTACAAATTGGATATGATATCGGTGGTGCTTTAGACAGAAAATCCTTCGGATTTTTCACTGATAGAATTATCGTTTCTCAGGTAACTGCTTTTAATTTCAACGAATGCTGATTCAGAATAATCGCATTGTATTTCACGTTTAATTCGCCATGTTCCCCAAGTCTCTTCACTATTAGTAAATTTAATTACCTCTATGATATATTTTTTATCGACATACATTGAATCAATTGCAACTCTAACTGCTATACTAGGAAATCTATTTATCATTGCAAATAAATTGATAGATGCATAACCCAGCATAGAAGCCCTCAAATGTAGATATGCAGAGCTTTCTCCATCACTGTAAGTAACAATTCTACCTAACTTTGTTTTATTGGTCAAGAAGGCTGTTTTACAATTTGCGTATCTATTTTTCTCTACTGCATCTTTAATAACGAAGTCGTATTCGGCATCATCTATAATCAATCGTGAAGGTTGTCTTTTAAAAGTTGAATTTTTTTCCACCTTGTGTAAATTTACCGATTATTCTTCGGCCGAGATCCTTTGCTTCATTATTTCGTTGATTAAATATCTTTTTTGACCATTCAATGATGTACTCCTCGTCAGCATCAATATGTTTTCTAGACTTATCGATTATACTATCAAGACATTCTGGTTCTGGTAACCAGACATTGGTTTGTTTTCAATATGAGATAATCGCTTCGCTGACAATCAACGAAACTAACATTTTACAATCAATCATATATCGCAATAACACTATTGGCAACCACATCCTTTCAGCCTTGTGTTTACCAATCCAAACATAACAACACGGATGAAGTCATTCAGCGAATTAAAATGATACTACGCGAGCAAAACCGGTCAAGTTAAAATCAGGCAGTGGTCCATTAATAGCAACACGAGTCATTTCATGTGTGGGATGTCCAAACCGTTTAAAATACACACCAGCGAATCCATATCCTAGAAAACTTCCTGGATAACAGGCAACGATATCAACTGATATCATACTTTCATAATTGTACTTAACGTTCCATAGACCGCCATGATAATATTCCAGACAGCTGGATTGAACATCCTGTAAAAACTCTTTTCGTGTTGGTTTCCAATTATTTTTCTTTCTTGCAAAATGAGCTGCAACCGATTTAATTGTAAAACAATTTGTAAGTAACTGTTCGTAATCGTCGGATTTTCCATTAAAAACGCTAACGTTTTCACTGAGACTTATTGCTAGATTTTTCATCCTATTATGTAGACTTTCTGTACGATAAAATTCACCGTTAGGTCTCACAAATTGATTGAATTGACATTCTTCATCTTAATAACTATGAAGTAGCCATACTGATACAGGGTCGTTTTTACACAAACTAGCAATAGCATCGAATAATCTTTCTTCAGTGAGAATGCCATCCTTGGTGAATTCTTCTGGGATATACTTCACTGTTCTGTTTCGCGGGAATATTATAACCGCGGATGTCCATGCGTGTTTGTTATGATCAATAATTTTGATTGGAGCTCAGTTTTTTATTGTATTTCGATTCGTATAATACTTCGCCGGTTATCGTTGAAACGGTTATCGGAAATCTCAACGACTTTTCCAATCTAGCTATATCGGAAATAGTTGCTCCGTTCTCTTTCACTGTTAGCTCCCAGTGATCTATTTTTTACGTCTTAGATCGGTTAATTTATTCCCACGGAGTGCATTTGTAAAGTGTTCTACGACACGTTGTGCCACACAATTGAGTGGTTTTTCCACTGACGTTGACTGTTTCATTGGTGCTAGTTTTCCAATGTCAGTTTCTTATTTAACGGATACATCCCATAAACAATTGCTGTTTCAGAATACGCTTTTTCATAGTATTGTTTATCAATTCCAGTTAACAGCCCTGGTCTGGAATCACAGCTAACAATGACTGTTGTCATATCTTTGAGAATTGGTTCAAATTTGTCTCTTATGACCCAATCGCCATATTCTAAATTGATAATGAATTTCACTCTGAGAAAATACCTTTTATTGTCAAGTTGTGATAGTATCATAGCTGCTGTTTCATCATTCATTCTAGCATCAACAACACAATCAATTTTAAATGTTGACCAGGTTTGTGATGCGCCGTCCTGTTTAAACTCATTAACACAATCTCGTATTTTTCTAATCAGACTTCTATTATTTATTCTCTCTTTTGGCACGTATTCGAGGGTTCTATCAAGATTGAATTTAATATTTTTATAAGGCATGATTGTCGATAATCTCTTGATTTCTTCATTCATATAAATAAAGCAAACATTTAAATAGAAAATTTTGTTTATATATAATGAAGCACTGCAAATGGCTTATGATTGGATCAGAAACCCCATGCAATAAATCGTGTAGAGGTGCATTCTGTGGACATCACTTACAGAGGGTGAGAAATAGTTCGAGAGGTCCTATCCCTTGCGTTAATTGCGGGACTGGCGTTAGGGGTAAATCACAATTATGTATCAATTGAGGAGGTAAGCGTTACAGAGAACTGAAGCGTTATCATGATAAACGAGTAAAGAATTTAATCATTGACCCTAATGATGAAAAAATAATAAAGACTACCCAAGATTATATTAATAAATTTATAATTAAAGCAAATAATGAATTAGACAAATAGTATTATTATATATAAATGGAGCAAGAATTCAGACCACATCCAATACTCTTTAATTATGAAATATCTGCTGATGGTGATGTTAGAAACCGCAGACTGAAAAAGCCAATTGGTTTTGTTAATAATCAAGGATACTTGCAATTTGCTGCTGGAAGAAAGAACTATTACGTTCACAGAATTGTCTATGAAGCATTTAACGGATTGATTAAAGATGGTAATGTTATTGATCATATTGACTCTAATCCTTTAAACAACGCGATTTCCAATTTACAATGCATTTCTCAAAGAGAGAATACGAAAAGAAGAAAGACAGGGAAATACTCAAAACGAAGCAGGGGAGTTAAATCATTTGATACAACGACGAATGAAGAAAGAATTTTTTCATTCAATGAATGCTGCAGGGAAATATTATGGAATATGTAGTTCCTCTATACGAAAAGTTGCTGAAGGGATTTATCAAACAGCTATCTCAAAGAAAAATGGACAGAGAATAAAGTTTTCATACGCATGAAATGACTCTCAATAATTACTATTAATGAAATATATTTTTTTATTCTGCTAAAGCAGAATAATTTTTTTTAGCAGAATATTTTTTTTTATTTTGTTCCCGTACTTCCCCTCATTACTACTGATCCTCACGTCACTATCCTACTTTCGATATTGATACAACAGTATTCCGGGATATGTAATTCGTGCGAGATAAACGTAGAAAACACATGTGAAATTAGATTGAATTAATGATGTGTGATCTCACGTACGTACTTAATGGTTAACTCGGTATATCCTTGTCTCTAAAGACTGTATTGAGAACAGCAGTTACGGTTTTGTTGGAAAATTCTTGCTACCTGTACAGGGTAGACAATTTGACAGAGTTATGAATGGCCGTGAATCCAAATTATTATTACGGTTATTATAAAAATTAATGAAAAAACATAAAAATATTTATTATTATATAACAGCTGTATTCTTAAAAAAAATGTTTCATTCAAGTATTTAGTTTTATTTAACACCATGAAATGTTATTTATTAAGTATTTAATGGTAAAAATAACACACCGACACATTGACACTGCATTATTAGTCACCTTATATATAATATGAGCCGTAAAAGTTTGGGGCTTTAAGCGAAGCCCAATATATGCCAATCAAAACTCCCACGCCATTGTCATGCAGTGGTTGAATTTTTTCAACTGCAACTATGGTTAATTTCTTGGGTTGCTTTTGATTGGTAGATTGGGTGTAGAAAGTCTACCCCGTCGTTTCATGTTGTACGTCCTGTATTGTCCCCTTATCATTCATTCATTGTAAATATTACAATACCTCATTCATTCATTGTAAATATTACAATACCTCATTCATTCATTGTAAATATTCATTCATTGTAAATATTACAATACCTTCATTCAATCATTGTAAATATTCATTCATTGTAAATATTCATTCATTCATTGTAAATATTACAATACTTCATTCATTCATTGTAAATATTCATTCATTGTAAATACCTTTATTTGTTAAGTTAATTAAGTACATGTAACGTATATACCTCATTTATTAAGTTAATTAAGTACATGTAAAGTATTGTCCCTTCCATAAACATATCTTCCGGACGACCTAATATAGCATTTGTTATGTTAGAGATTCCAATTGGGAGATCTATGTTTCTGGTACTTGGGCTTATTTAATGCGAAGGCACTCAATGAGTTCCAAGAATGTGTGGTCCCGCCTCTGGGTCTCTTTGACGTCATTTGGCGCGAGAGAGGTTTCAAAATGAGGCTTCATGTTATATGTTCAAAGTTTGTAAAGAAATCGCTTGGATTTCACGTCTAATGCCCATATAACCCCGCCCTTGAACTCGATTGGGAGGTTAGGGTATTGTATAAGTCTTTAATGTATGCCTCCCTTGCCTCGGAACTCAAATGAGGAGGGGACAGGCATTGTACATGTTTTTTTTTTTGTATGTTGGATTGGGTATTAAGGGCTTAAATATAATATGAATATCTTCGATAAAAATATTTTAAAGATAAGAAAATACATTATTAATAATATTCAATAAATGGAATTTCAAGATATTACATCTATCATCACAGAAATATCAAATTTAAGAAATCAAGGAATCGTACTTTCTGAATTTTTGAATGAAGACAAACTTTTGAATGAATTTGAACAAATTAATATACAAATGAAACATGGAAGATATGTCCTACCTAAAATGCATTCACTGATAAAAAGAATCCAAAAAGCGGTTAATGTTTCTTTGTATAACAATGATATTAATTTATTCATTCGGCTATTTAGTACAGTTGAAGCAATTAGATAGAAACTCGAGGAACAGTACCAAATTCGGTCAGAGATTGCTTTGAAAGTGAAATCTATAAGACGTTTGATTGATGAGTCTGGAAATGCAAGCATTGAAATCCACTGAAAACCCACAATTGAAAAAACGTTAGCATTTTCAAAAATGACATCAGAAGCATTAACTACCAGACTAACCCGCTAGAGGTTAGCATTACTGAAAAAGTTTATACCGATTCGAGATGACGTGCGAGATAAACTACAACTTAGACAGCAAGCGCAGACTGACTTTTCTATTGAGAGTGAACAGCTTTTTGCCCCTGTAACTAAAGCCACTAAAGATATGAAACTTGCAACAGAACGTGCTATATACGGCGACATCCCTAAAGAGGTAACACGAAAGGAAGTACCTATTATTGATGTGCTGGGAAAGATTGCTACGGAGACTGAAAAAACTCAGAAGGGAATAAAACAGCTTTCAGGTGAGTTACAAACTCAGCGAGAAATACAACAAATGGGTGATATTGATATTGATGATAACCCCGTTAAAGGTGCTAGTGATTCTATTGAAAAAGGTTCCACTAAAAAAAGTGTTCCTTTTAGCGAGATATTCACTGATGAAGCTATAGAAAAAAAATCAAACAAATTCAATTTTCTGAAATTGAAGACTATGTGTCATTTGGTGACTTCGCTGTCAAAGTTATTATACAAGGGGGAAATTTTTAAAAGACGAGTATAAAAAACATAATAAAACGAGAGGATTGGGTGGAGTGGATATATAAGATTAATAAAAAAATCCCCGGCAAATTAAAAAAGGATACTTTGGATTACAGAGCTTTTAAAATGGGAGTTGTTAGGTATGGTATACAACAACAACAACTAAAAGGACAACAACAACAACAACGAAAAGAACAACAAAAAAACAAGGTCGAGGACGAGGTCGAGGTCGAGGTCAACAATCTCCAGAAATTCAAAATGTTTTCGATTCATCTCCAGAAATTCAAAACGTTTCCAAACTAGCAAGTACTTCAGGAAGGGGTTATGGAAGTTCTCATCATGATTCTCATATGTCTCCTAGTATTATCATTAACGATATATCACGATTTGAGGTTCTTATGGGAGGTAAGCGAGCTGGGAATAACTCAGTCGAAATAACTAATGAAGCATTTGATATTTGCAGACGATTATTCCAAGGTGGGATAATTGATGTTCATACGTATCGAGAACTCTTGGATGAGTTAATGGACGGAATTCCAGGGGAATTTAGTGTTTATTATAGCCATTGAAATTTCTGAAATGATTGCATTTAGAAATTACAAAGTCATTTCAAATAAGATGATAGTACACTATAATCACGATAAACCAAAAAACGTGTATGTGATAAACTCAAGACTGCCCGTTTATAGGGCATACTATGGAGACGGCCTTGGAAATACCATAGCAGGTTTATTCACAAGAATAGCCCCAAAAGTAGCACCAGTTGCTAAACAATTAGCGATGAAAGCCATTGATGTTATTCGTAATAAGGGAATTAACGCTGTTGGAGATCTTGCAGGAACGGCCTTTTCTACCGCAAAGAATAGAATAACGTCATTGGTGAAATCTAGATTCGGACGAAAACCACCACAAATGGTTTCAACACCGCTACCTTCAACAACAATGATGCCTGCAAATGTCAGTAAAGTGATAAATAACGCAGTGGAACAAAAACTAGCATCATTAGCAATGACTTCACCAGATAGTAGTAATATTGCAAGTATGATAGCGGGAAGCGGTCTTGGAGGAAATCGTAAAAATTTCAGACGAAAAAGAAAATGATAGCATTACTACATTTAGAAAAACGATAGTGTTTTAGTATAAATGGCATTTAAAAAATTGCTGATCCAGCGTTTGATATGGCAGCACCGGTGAATAAAGATGATTCTAAAATTAACTCTCAGTATTATGCCTATCCTGCAAGAGATCCTAATCAACAGGGGAGAGTTGAACTTCAAGTTCAAGATACAAGTAGATACTTTTTGCCGTGTGAGGCGTTTAATGAAGTCGAAGGAGAGCTTGTAACAGATGTTGCAGCTGATACACCATATGGGGATGACCCAAATATCCGAGTTGGTTTTGTAAATAATGGCATTATGGCGCTATTTAACAGTGCAAGATATATCATTGATGGAAAAGAAATTGAACCAATAGAACAATATGTTGATATTGCAACAACAAAAATCGGACTTGAGAGATATTCTGATGATTTTACAAGGTCGGCTGGTCCGTCTATGATGTTTGCTAAGGATACTTCTGATCATGCTGACCATATTCAGTTTATTAAAGTACGAACTGCGATAGCTACTGCAGAAGCTGATCAACAACTCGATGCTAATCTAGACCGTGAAGATAGACCAGCCGCTGAATTCGACATTTTAAAGAAGGGCAATGGTAATTTCAATCTAGGATTTGCAACACGAAAAGGATCATTGAAAGGACAGCATCGACGGTTTTCATGTGCAATTCCGTTACATCACATATTCGGATTTTGTAGAAATGTCAGAAAAGTCATCTATGGAGCAAAGCATACAGTCGTGTTATCGCGAAAGGAGAATGCAAATGATGCAATCTGGCGTGCTAATGGTGTTGATGATGGTAAAGTCATTTTAAATAAATTGTTTCTATGGATGTCCGTCTTGACTCCAGCAGTCCCAATAGAGCAACAATTACTATCGTTTATGGACACAGGTGGAAAATCATTGCTAAGTTGGCTAACAACAACGACTGATACGAAGCAGGATAATGTAAATGGCACATTTACATGGCACTTAGCATCAAAACAAGGTGTTTCAGCTCCACGTCATATCTTTATAGCGTTACAGGATGCAAATCGAGTGGGTCGTCAATTATCTAGTCATATGATATTTGATAAATTAGGAGTAAGTGAAGTTTCGTTGAGAATAAACGGACAACAAGAACCAACAGAGATTGTACAGCTTAATTATGAAAACAACAACGTAGCACGTGTATATCATAGAATATTGTCGTTTATGGGTCGTGATCAAAATGATGATACTGGTTTGCAAATATCGCAAATTGATTTTGAAAAACACTATCCGATTTATTACTTTCATTGGAACATCTTGACATGATGAGACAATCTGTTGTTGATATATACTTCCAAGCTCGGATACAACGCCCTGTTGGTATAACTGATTATAGAGCAGTTGCTGTCATTCTCAGTGATAAATCAATGTTGTTAGAAGGAGTTGGCGGACGAATGAGACTTAATGATGCACCAATGGAAAACATGTAGTTAGGATTTCACAATAAGATCAATTAAAAGTGTAAATTACGTTTTAGAATAGAATGACATATAGTATTGTTAATGTCCAGTTGACTGATGGTCAGGTCAAGAAATTGAAATCAAAGTCGGCTAAAGAATGTGGAACTACAATAACGCTGAAACGCACTCAAATGTCCGGTGGTGCACATAAATTATCATTGACAGATCGTCAAATAAAACATTTCAATGATGCGCTAAAGAACAAACGAGGAGTTCAAATTGATGTTTCGAAAGCAGCAATCGCCAGTAGGATAAAATCAGGTGGTATATTCCCGCTGTTAGCTGCTATTCCAGCATTGATTTCAGCGGCTGCCCCAGCGGTTGCGAAGGCGGCAGCGTTAGGAGCCGTTGTTACTGCTGCAGGAATGGCCCTGCAAATAGCTACTGGGAAAGGCGATAAAAAAGGGAAAGGGTCTAAGACTGCCAGGAACTCCACACAATTGGTACAAGGGCACGGGCTTAAGAATACCAGGAACGGCTTATCAGTGGAAAAATCCCTTGGATTTTCACCAATTTCCAATTTTGATTTAATTGATGCTGTAAAATCATTATCAATAAATAAACTTTAGAGGAGTTTTCATGACAGATCAATTACCGTCAAAACCAATGAAAAATGAAACGGGTATTATCAATCTTGATAACAGCAGCGGAGAAGGAACTCATTGGGTCGCATATGCAATTGATCCACGTGGAATTGTCTATTTTGATTCATATGGATTAGCTCCACCAAAAGAATTTATGCGATATGTATTCACAATAACAAAATCATCTCCAATTTTTTATTCCACGCTACCAACACAACGGTTAAAGGATCCACCGATATGCGGTCGTGAAGTATTAAACGTCCTTGCAGAGATATCTAGATTTCCAACGAAATCACCACAAGTTGTTGTTAATGAATATACTAGCGGGCAATGGCAAAAACGATAGCGTTATGATTTAGAAAAACGTTAGCGTTTTCGTATAATGATTGATATTTGGGGACGACCTTTATCAGAGTAAAAAAAAACAGAAACCGATAGTAAATACGCTGTCGAAGATGTAAAAAAAAATAATCGAAGATGAAATCGCCGAGACATTAAACTTGTCAAGTGTAGATCCTGGGGAAATAGTTGTATTTCAAGATCGCCAGGGCAAATTGAAATCTAGTAATGTTTCATTGGATGATGTCTTAATACGAAGACGTGACGTCGTTGAAGATACAATAGTGTTATATTCAAATGATGGAAAACTCAAACCAGGTGTACTAGCAGCAGGGAGGGCAAACCCTACAAAATTTTGCGACAAAATCGATTAAAGCCTCAGAATGCCAAATGGAGCTTTCCTACGAAATCTCATATTTTAACCAAAAAAAAAATAAAGACCCCATTTGTAAAATGGAGCTTTAGCGATTTTGTCGTAAATATGTTGTCATAACCACCCTCAAAATTGCTGCCATCTACGTCGCAAATATGTTGTCATCTCGCCCTCCCTGCTGCTGAAAGGATTTCAGGGTTAATACAAATGATTTAACCGATATTTGTTAGCTTTTCACAAACAGACAAATCGATAATACTTCACCACGTAAATCAATTAAATTATTTGACTGATCGGTGAGTGTAAAATTAATTCTAGTTAGCGAATTATTTTGACATTGCATATAGTCTGGATTAGTCAGATTAAAAATCCTGGGGGGGGGCTTTTGGCGCAAATGAATAAAAAATGTAACCTTGTCGGGCTTGATTTGATTGTTCCATATTAATTTGATAACTTCCTACGATTACATCACACGTTAAATTAAACGCGATCACCGATGAAATGTCCACATTGTTCGGTGCGATATGTCTACCGTCGCCGTCGGGAGAATTATTATGAGTAAGGATAATAGGCTTCGGCTGGCTATCTTTTCATGATTGATAAATTTTATTTAATCCTTCGTCGATGGCAGTTCTGAGTTGATTTTTTAGTTCAGGTGCGTTATATCCTGGAAGTTTATAATTTGGATTATATTGTATGGTTTCTTTGTATTCTTCAGCGGAAGTAGTTCTTGAAATCGGGTTATTTTCATCAGTGATGTGATTAGTAATCCTCGAATTAAATATTTCCATGTCATCGATGATTGTATTACCCGCGGCGACTACGCTGATGAACTCAGCTTGTGTGAGAAGACCGGATCTTATCGACGGTAATAACAATTTGAAATCATCATTCATTTTCTTGAAGATATAGGATTCAATATCTAAATAGGATGGGGCTGTTTCATATATTTCCAAAATTTCACCTTCCTTTGGTATATAATCATTAAAGAATGGATAAAACCACACATCCCTACCATATTCATCTTTACGTCGATATCTTTTTGTAAAGTTTATATCGAGGAGGGTTTTATATCCTTTTGACGGATTTTCAGGTCCTATTTCATCAGTGATATAATCAGACTTTACCGGCTCGGGCGAGGAATTATCAGCACTTCTAGGTGGATCTTCGGGCCATCCTAATACTGTTCTTATTGAACTGTTATAAATATCTACAATATACCCAGGAGAGCTTATTTCAATTGTAGATGATAGTGTTGGTTCATGAACTGTAATCGCAAGTTTTTATTCTTTTCTAGTAATGGATTCTATTCTACGTTGTAATTCATTATTAATTTGTTCAATTTGATAGGACCCAGTTGGTATTGAAACAACGTTCCAATCTGGAGTGTCGTCTTTTTATTTCTATATGCAAATACCAGGGAATTATTAGGTCTCTGACCGCCAAATGGAACCGATCTGATATTAGGCCAACTATGATACACTCGTAATTTTACCAACGCGATTTCCTTTACTGAAACAGGGGAAGGAAAATTCACATTGAATTTAGGGTTTGTTGACGATATTGATATCATGCTTGTTTTCCGCGGAGTGGTATTTTCTGCTATCCGCTGAAGTAGTTGAATCTCTTGCGACATTATTATTATTATTTACAATGTCTAATTTTGCAATAGATGAAAAAACGCTAGCGTTTTTAATCGTAGTATCATAAATACATATCATCGCGGAGAATTCGTCTTCGATAATTATCGTATCATCAATCGATGATGACATCAGCGAGGATAATTGTGAGTAACCGTTAGATACTGTTTGATGTTTTACTATATAGTCCTTAAGTTTTTCTTGAGAACACGATGATATTTTTTTAGTAATAGCATTTGCAATTCCAGCAAATGTTGTCACCGCGGAAATAGCAATTGGGACAGCAATCGGAGCTACCATTGTTACTGAAGATAGTATAATACCAGCACCGGCCATTATACCAGATACCGAGTATACTGTAACATCAATCGCGGTAATTCTCCTGCGATACTTTTTAATTTTTATTTCATATTAATCAATGAGTGTTTTGAGTTTTGTTAAAAACTCTTTGACGGTATCATAGCGATATTGCGATGACGGAATCATATTATTTTAAAACCTCAAGTGGTTTCTAATTGTTAACAATTTTAATTTAGATCATCTACAAATTCCATGTACCATACAAATGATGTATTATTTAAATTAGGATCAGTGCTTGTTATTGTAAACCGTTTGTATTCAACCACATCAATAGTCGTTGAAATCACGTTATTGTATCCATATGAAGTCGATGATGATATATCAAACTGATTCAGTGACACTATTGTTAATCGATTAATACCCTTGTTTGACACAGTTAGAGTTATTGTATTCTTTTTAGGTTCCCAATCTAATGATCCAGATAAAACAGTGTATACCATATTTATGATATTCCTCTCATGAGGAATCTTTATTTTTTCAAGTAGCGGAAGATTGTTTTTGAACGTTGTAATATCCGTGTTGATTGCTTCTAATTGCCGATTAATTGCTGGTATTTCTTCGATGGATTTTTTAATATCCGGAAGTTTGATATCTAGTTTATCAAGTGGACCTCCCAAAAATTTATCAACGATGTTTTTACGAAATGTTGAAAACTGTTTTACGTGTTCTTCATATCTTAATTGAAATGTTGCAATTTCCAACATAGATGCTTTTATCTCTGCAATATTCGGTGTGGTTACTGGTGGATTTCCAAGGAATTCTAGCAGCTGTTTGTCGATTTTGTCTACGATTGACTTTTGTAATTCATACAATTTATTGAATTCAGTTTTATGATTGTTATATTCAGTACTGAGTGATTTTAACGCGTTTGCTGTGCTATCTACTGTTGATAGTTTATCCGTGATCGTCGAAACAAATATCCCCGGTTTGAGTTTTCCATCGTTTGAATATAACGATATTGTATCTTCAACGACGTCACGTCTTCGTATTAAGATATCATCCAATGACACATTACTAGATTTCAATTTGCCCTGGCGATCTTGAAATACAACTATTTCCACAGGATCTACACATGACAGGTTTAATGTCTCGGCGATTTCATCTTCGATTATTTTTTTACATTGTCGACAGTGAATTTACTATCGGTTTCTGTTTTTTATTACTCTGATAAAGGTCGTCCCCAAATATCAAACATTATACGAAAACGCTACGTTTTTCTAAATCATAACGCTATCATTATTGCCATTGCCCGCTAGTATATTCATTAACAACAACTTGTTGTGGTTTCCTTGGAAATCTAGATATCTCTGCAAGGACGTTTAATACTTCACGACCGCATATTGGTGGATCATTTAACTGTTGTGTTGGTAGCGTGGAATACAAAATTGGAGATGATTTTGTTATTGTGGATACATATCGCATAAATTCCTTTGGTGGAGCTAATCCATATGAATCAAAATATATAATTCCACGTGGATCAATTGCATATGCGACCCAATGAGTTCCTTCTCAACTGCTGTTATCAAGATTGATAATACACGTTTCATTTTTATTGGTTTTGACGGTAATTGATCTCTCATGAAAACTCCTCTAAAGTTTTTTTTTATTGAAAACGATTTTACACCATCAATTAAATCATAATTGAACATTGGTGAAAATCCAATGGATTTTTCCACTAATAAGTCGTTCCTGGTATTCTTAGGCCCGTGCCCTTGTACCAATTGTATGGAGTTCCTGGTAGTCTTAGACCCTTTCCCTTTTTTTTATAGCCATTCCCAGTAGCTTTTTTCAGGGCCATTCCTGCAGCAGTATCAACGGCTACTAACGTTGCCGCCTTCGCAACCGCTGGGGCAGCCGCTGCAATCAATGCTGGAATAGCAGCTAACAGCGGGAATATACCACCTGATTTAATCATACTAGCGATTGCTGCTTTTGAAAAATCAATTTGAACTCCTCGTTTGTTCTTTAGCGCATCATTGAAATGTTTTATTTGACGATCTGTCTATGATAATTTATGTGCACCACCAGACATTTTAGTGGGTTTCAGCGTTATTGTAGTTCCACATTCTTTAGCCGACTTTGATTTCAATTTCTTGACCTGAGCATCAGTCAACTGGACATTAACAATACTATACGTCATTCTATTCTAAAACGTAATTTACATTTTTAATTGATCTTATTGTGAAAATCCTAACTACGTGTTTGGAAAATCAATGGTTTTCTACTGGTGCATCAATAAGTTTCATTCGTCCGCCAATTCCTTCTAACAACATTGATTTATCACTGAGAATGACAGCAACTGCTCTATAATCAGCTATAGCACCACGTTGTATCCGAGCTTGGAAGTATATATCAACAACAGATTGTCTCATCATGTCAAGATGTTCCAATGAAAAGTAATAAATCGGATAGTGTTTTTCAAAATCAATTTGCGATATTTCCAAACCAGTATCAACATTTTGATCACGACCCATAAACGACAATATTCTATGATATATACGTGCTACGTCGTTGCTGTCATAATTAAGCTGTACAATCTCTGCTGGCTCTTGTTGTCCGTTTATTCTCACCGAAACCTTACTTACGCCTAATTTATCAAATATCATATAACTAGATAATTGACGACCCACTCGATTTGCATCCTGTAACGCTATAAAGATATGACGTGGAGCTGAAACACCTTGTTTTGATGCTAAGTGCCATGTAAATGTGCCATTTACATTATCCTGCTTCGTATCAGTCGTTGTTGTTAGCCAACATAGCAATGATTTTCCACCTGTGTCCATAAACGATAGTAATTGTTGCTTGATTGTAACTGCTGGTGTCAAGACGGGCATCCATAGAACCAATTTATTTAAAATGACTTTACCATCATCAACACCATTAGCACGCCAGATTGCATCATTTGCATTCTCCTTTCGCACTAACACGACTTTATGCTTTGCTCCGTAGATGACTTTTCTGACATTTCTACAGAATCCGAATATGTGATGTAACGGAATTGTACATGAAAACCGTCGAATCTATCCTTTCAATGCTCCTTTTCGTGTTGCAAATCCTAGATTGAAATTATCATCGAACCTTTATAAAATGTCGAATTCATTGGCTGGTCTAATTTCATGGTCTAGATTAACATCGAGTTGTTGATCATCCAATGCAGTAGCTCTCGCAGTTCGTACTTTAATAAACTGAATATGGTTAGCATGATCAGAAGTATCCTTAGCAAACATCATAGACGGACCAGCCGACCTTGTATAATTATCAGAATATCTCGCAAGTCCGATTATTGTTGTTACAATATCAACATCTTGTTCTATTGATTCAATTTCTTTTCCATCAATGATATATCTTGCACTGTTAAATAGCGCCATAATGCTATTATTTACAAAACCAACTCGGATAATTGGGTCATTCCCATATGGTGTATCAGCTGCAACATTTGTTACAAGCTGTCCTTCTACTTCAATAAACGCCTCACACGGCAAAAAGTATCTACTTGTATCTTGAACTTGAAGTTCAACTCTCCCCTGTTGATTAGGCTCTCTTGCAGGATAGGCATAATACTGATAGTTAATTTTAGAATCATCTTTATTCACCGGTGCTGCTATATCAGACGCTGGATCAGCAATTTTTTTAAATGCCATTTATACTAAAACACTATCGTTTTTCTAAATGTAGTAATGGCTATCATTTTCTTTTTCGTCTGACATTCTTACGATTTCCTCCAAGACCACTTCCCGCTATCATACTTGCAATATTACTACTATCTGGTGAAGTCATTGCTAATGATGCTAATTTTTGTTCCACTGCTTTATTTATCACTTTACTGACATTTGCAGGCATCATTGTTGTTGAAGGTAGCGGTGTTGAAACCATTTGTGGTGGTTTTCGTCCGAATCTAGATTTCACCAATGACGTTATTCTATTCTTTGCGGTAGAAAAGGCCGTTCCTGCAAGATCTCCAACAGCGTTAATTCCCTTATTACGAATAACATCAATGGCTTTCATCGCTAATTGTTTAGCAATTGGTGCTACTTTTGGGGCTATTCTTTGTGAATAAACCCGCTATGGTATTTCCAAGGCCGTCTCCATAGTATGCCTTATAAACGGGCAATCTTGAGTTTACCACATACACGTTTGTTGGTTTATCGTGACTATAGTGTACTATCATCTTATTTGAAATGATTTAGTAATTTCTAAATGCAGGCATTTCAGAAATTTCAATCGCTATAATAACCACTAAATTCCCCTGGAATTTCGTCCAATAACTCATCCAAGAGTTCTCGATACGTATGAATATCAATTATCCCACCTTGGAATAATCGTCTGCAAATAACAAATGCTTCATTAGTTATTTCGACTGAGTTATTCCCAGCTCGCTTACCTCCCACAAGAACCTCAAGTCGTGATATATCATTAATGATATTACTAGGACATATATGAGAATCATGATGAGAACTTCCATAACCCTCTCCTGAAGAACTTTCTGATTCGGAAACGTTTTGAGTTTCTGGAGATTGTTGACCTCGACCTCGTCCTCGTCCTCGACCTCGACCTTGTTGTTGTTCTTGTCGATGTTGTTGTTCTTTTAGTTGTTGTTGTTCTATACCATACCTATTAACTCCCATTTGAAAAGCTCTGTAATTCAATGTATCCTTTTTTAATTTGCCGGAGATTTCTTTATTAATTTTAAATAACCAATCCACCCAGTCTTCTCGTTTTATTGTTTTTTTTAATACTCGTCTTTTAAAAATTCCCCCTGTTATAATAACTTTTTACAGCGAATTCACCAAATGACAAATAGTCTTCATTTTTCAGCAATTGAATTTGTTTGATTATTTCTATAGTTTCATCAGTGAATTTCTCGTTTACAGGAACACTTTTTTTAGTGGAACCTTTTTCAATAGAATCACTAGCATCTTCAACGGGGTTATCATCAATATCAATATAACCCATATGTTGTATTTCTCGCTGAGTTTGTAACTCACCTGAAAGCTGTTTTATTCCTCCTGAGTTTTTTCAGTCTCTGTGGCAATCTTTTCCAGCACATCAATAATAGGTACTGCTCCCTCTTTAGGGATGTCGCCGTATATAGCACGTTCTGTTGCAAGTTTTACATCTTTAGTGGCTTTAGTTACAGGAGCAAAAAGCTGTTCACTCCCAATAGAAAAGTCAGTCTTCGCTTGCTGTCTAAGTTGTAGTTTATCTCGCACGTTATCTCGAATCGGTATAAACTTTTTCAGTAATGCTAACCTCTAGCGCACTAGTCTGGTATTTAATGCTTCTGATGTCATTATTGAAAATGCTAACGTTTTTTCAATTGTGGGTTTCTATACTTGCATCAATCAAACGTCTTATAGATTTCACTTTCAAAGCAATCTCTGACCGAACTTGGTTCGGTTCCTCGAGTTTCTTTCTAATTGCTTCAACTATACTAAATAGCCGAATGAATAAATTAATATCATTGTTATACAAAGAAACATTAACCGCTTTTTGGATTCTTTTTATCAGTGAATACATTTTAGGTAGGACATATCTTCCATGTTTCAATTGTATATTAATTTGTTCAAATTCATTCAAAAGTCTGTCTTCATTTAAAAATTCAGAAAGTACGATTCCTTGATTTCTTAAATTTGATATTTCTGTGATGATAGATGCAATATCTTAAAATTCCATTTATTGAATATTATTAATAATGTATTTTCTTATCTTTAAAATATTTTTATCGATTCCCCAACATACAAAAAAAAAACAAAAGTATATAATAATGCCTGTCCCTTCCTCATTCGAGTTCCGAGGCAAGAAAGGCATACATTAAAGACTTATACAATACCCTAACCCCCCAATCGAGGTTAAGGGCGGGGTTATATGTGGGCATTAGACGTGAAATCCAAGTGATTTCTTTACAAACATTGAACATATAACATGAAGCCAATACGTTACATGTACTTAATTAACTTAATAAATAAAGGTATTTACAATGAATGAATGAAGGTATTTACAATGAATGAATGAAGGTATTTACAATGAATGAATATTTACAATGAATGAATGAAGGTATTTACAATGAATGAATATTTACAATGAATGAAGGAAGGTATTTACAATGAATGAATATTTACAATGAATGAATGAAGGTATTTACAATGAATGAATATTTACAATGAATGAATGAAGGTATTGTAATATTTACAATGAATGATAGGGACAGTACAGGACGATACAAACATGAAACGACGGGGCGGACTTACTACACCCAATCTGCCAACCAAAAGCAACTCAAGAAATTAACCATGGTTGCAGTTGAAAAAATTCAACCACACCATGTCAATGGCGTGGTAGTTTTGATTGGCAATATTGGGCTTCGTTTAAAGCCCCAAACTTTTTCGGCTCATATTATATATAAGGTGACTAATAGTGCAGTGTCAATGTGTAGGTGTGTTATTTTTACCATTAGATACTTAATTAATAACATTTCATGGTGTTAAATTAAACTAAATACTTGAATAAAACATTTTTTAAAGAATACACCTGTTATATAATAATAAATATTTTTATGTTTTTTCATTAATTTTTATAATAACCGTAATAATAATTTGGATACACGGCCATACATAATTCTGTCAAATTGTCTACCCTATACAGGTTTTTCCAACAAAACCCTAACTGCTGTTCTCAATACAGTCTTTAGAAACAAGAAACAATAACAGAAAAACCAAGGTACGTACTTACCTGATACGTATATATACCGATTTAACCATTAAATACGTACATGAGATCACATATCATTAATTCAATCTAATTTCACATGTGTTTTCTACATTTATCGCGCACGAATTACATATCCGGGAATACTGTTCTATCAATATCGAAAGTAGGATAGTCACGTGACGATCAGTAGTAATGAGGGGAAATAAGGAACAAAATAAAAAAATAAAAAATATTCTGCTAAAAAAAATTCTTCTGCTTTAGCAGAATAAAAAAATATATTTCATTAATAGCAATTATTGAGAGTCATTTCATGCGTATGAAAACTTTATTCTATGTCCAATTTTCTTTGAGATAGCTGTTTGATAAATCCCTTCAGCAACTTTTTGAACTGAAGGAATACATATTCCAAAATATTTTCCCGCAGCATTCATTGAATGAAAAACTCTTTCTTCATTCGTCTTTGTATCAAATGATTTAACTCCCTTGCGTCGTTTTGAGTATTTTCCTGTCTTTCCTCTTTTTGTATTCTCTCTTTGAGAAATGCATTGTAAATTGGAAATCGCGTTGCTTAAAGGATTAGAGTCAATATGATCAATAACATTACCATCTTTAATCAATCCATAAAATGCTTCATATACAATTCTTTGAACGTAATAGTTCTTTCTTCCAGCAGCAAATTGCAAGTATCCTTGATTATTAACAAATCCAATTGACTTTTTCAGTCTGCGGTTTCTAACATCACCATCAGCAGATATTTCATAATTAACGAGTATTGGATGTGGTATGAATTCTTGCTCCATTTATATATAATAATACTATTTGTCTAATTCATCATTTGCTTTATTTATAAATCTATTAATATAGTCTTGAGGGGTTTTTATGATTTTGTTTTTGACAGAGTCATGGTTAGGGTCAATGATAGCGTTTTTTTATTCGTTTATCATAATAACGTTTCAATTCTCTAAACCGCTTACCCCCACAATTGATACATAATTGTGATTTTCCTCTCACACCCACCCCACAATTTATGCATGGGGACGGGCCTGTCGAATTATTTCTGACACTCTGTAAGTGATGTCCACAGAATTCACCTCTACACGATTTATTACATGGGGTTTACTTATCTAATCATAAGCCATTTGCAGTGATTCATTATATATAAACAAAATTTTCTATTTAAATACTTGTCTTATTTATATGAATGAAGAATTCAAGAGATTATCGGCAATCAAGCCTTGGAAAAATATTAAATTCAATCTTGATAGACCCCTCGATGACGTACCAAAAGAGAGAATAAATAATAAAAGTCTGATTAGAAAAATACGAGATTGTGTTAATGAGTTTAAACAGGACGGTGCATCACACACCTGGTCAACATTTAAAATCGAAGGTGTTGTTGATGCTAGAATGAATTATAAAACAGCAGCTATGATACTATCACAAATTGACAATAAACGGTATTTTCTCAGAGTGAAATTCATTATCAATTAAGAATCGGGCGATTGGGTTATAAGAGATAAATTTGAGCCAAGTCTCAAAGATAGGACAACAGTAATTGTTAGCCGTGATTCCAGACCAGGGTTGTTAACTGGAATTGATAAACCATACTATGAAAAAGCGTATTCTGAAACAGCAATTGTTTATGGGATGTATCCGTTAAATAAGAAACCTGACATCGGAAAACTAGCACCAATGAAACAGTCAACGTCAGTGGAAAAACCACTCAATTGTGTGGCACAACGTGTCGTAGAACACTTTACAAATGCACTCCGTGGGAATAAATTAACCGATCTAAGACGTAAAAAAAATAGATCAATGGGAGCTAACAGTGAAAGAGAACGGAGCAACTATTTCCGATATAGCTAGATTGGAAAAGTCGTTGAGATTTCCGATAACCGTTTCAACGATAACTGGCGAAGTATTATACGAATCGAAATACAATAAAAACGGAGCTCCAATCAAAATTATTGATCATAACAAACACGCATGGACATCCGCGGTTACAATATTCCCGCGAGATAGAACAGTGAAATATATCCCAGAAGAATTCAACAAGGAAGGCATTCTCACTGAGGAAAGATTATTCGATGCTATTGCTAGTTTGTGTAAAAACGACCCTGTATCAGTATGGCTACTTTATAGTTTTGAAGATGAAGAATGTCAATTCAATCAAATTGTGAGACCTAACGGTGAATTATATCGTACTGAAAGTCTACATAATAGGATGAAAAATCTAGCAATAAGTCTCAGTGAAAACGCTAGCGTTCTTAATGTAAAATCCGACGATTACGAACAGTTACTTAGAAATTGTTTAACAATTCCATCGGTTGCAGCTCATTTTTCAAGAAAGAAAAATAATTGGAAACCAACACGAAAAGAGTTTTTACAGGATGTTCAATCCAGCTGTTTGGAATATTATCATGGCGGTCTATGGAACGTTAAGTACAATCGTGAAAGTATGATATCAGTTGATATCGTTGCCTGTTATCCAGGAAGTTTTCTAGAATATGGATTCGCTGGTGAGTATTTTAAACGGTTTGGACATTCCACACATGACAGGACTCGCGTTGCTATTAATGGACCACTGCCTGATTTTGATTTCACCGGTTTTGCTTGCGTAGTATCATTTGAATTCGCTGAAGGACTTCATCCCTGTTGTTATGTTTGGATTGGTAAACACTTGGCTGAAAGGATGTGGTTGCCAATAGTGTTATTGCGATATATGATTGATTGTAAAATGTTAGTTTCGTTGATTGTCAGCGAAGCGGTTATCTCATATCAAAAACAAACCAATGTCTGGTTACCAGAAACAGAATGTCTTGATAGCATAATCGATAAGTCTACAAAACATATTGATGCTGACGAGGAGTATATCATTGAATGGTCAAAAAAGAAATTTAATCAACGAAATAATGAAGCAAAGGATCTCGGCCGAAGAATAATCGGTAAATTTACACAAGGTGGAAAAAAATTCAACTTTAAAAGACAATCCTCACGATTGATTATAGATGATGCCGAATACGACTTCGTTATTAAAGATGCAGTAGAGAAACATAGATACGCAAATTTTAAAACAGCCTTCTTGTCCAATAAAACAAAGTTAGGTAGAATTGTTACTTACAGTGATGGAGAAAGCTCTGCATATCTACATTTGAGGGCTTCTATGCTGGGTTATGCATCTATCAATTTATTTGCAATGATAAATAAATTTCCTAGTATAGCAGTTAGAGTTGCAATTGATTCAATGTATGTCGATAAAAAATATATCAAAGACGTAACTAAATTTACTAATAGCGAAGAGTCTTGGGGAACATGGCGAATTAAACGTGAAATACAATGCAATTATTCTGAATCAGCAGACGTTGAAATTAAAAGCAATTACCTGAAGAATGATAATACTATCAGTGAAAAATCCGAAGGATTTTCTATGTCTAAAGCACCACCGATATCAGATCCAATTTGTAGATATAAAACTGTTTATTTAAACGGTTGTGGTGGATCTGGAAAGACAACACGTGTGATAGAATTATATCGAGAGAGAACGTCCATGATTGTACTCACACCAACCCATAGACTAGCAAGAGAGATAAAACAACGCCAATAATCCAAAGGATTTTCCGTTGAAGCTTGCACGTATCATAGTTTTTTTCGATACAAAGGCGATGCTTGGACTCCTGAGCGAATGGGTGAGAAATTTATTCCTTCGGTTATTATTTGGGATGAAGCATGTACTGTTTCAGAAGATGTATTAAAAATGTTTCTTCATTGGTTATTGCAAAATAATACAAAAGTTATATTGTGCGGCGATTATGGTCAACCACCACCATTTGTTGGTAGAAGTCCACATAATTGGTTAAAAGGATTTGTTGATTATTACGAAGAAATTGATACTGACTATAGAGCACTCGATGAGCAGTTACGTGAGTTTAAAAAAACTAATTAGATTACAACCCGCTAGAATTCAATGTGAAGTAGCGCGTGAAATAATTTCTGAAACACCTATGAATGATTTTTGGGAAACATGGAGACCAAATGATTTTGTAGTAGCAAGTAGAAAGATAGTCAGAGACGCACTTCAGAAAAAGTTTTTTGAGCTACACAAGAAAAAATTCCCAACGTTTCCAGTACCGTTGTGTTATAGACCATCGGATACACGAAAGCAGAATATTGAAGTTGAAATTCCAGGCCAGACGGAGAAACAGATTCAAGTGTTAAATGATATTGTGCTAGTTGATATCAATGCTGTAGAAAATGCATTATGCGCTGATAAATCACCATGGACGCTTGGTTATGTAACAACAATACACTCGTCACAAGGATTGACCATCACGGATACAATTGTTTGGATAGTTGATAATCGCATTGAATGGTCAAATTTAGTCTATCTCGCAGTGTCCAGAGTACGACGAATAAATCAACTACGAAGGATTGTTTTTGATGATGATTTTAATGCAAACGATGATAACACTGATATTAGCATCATTAATAAAAAAAACTCTCTGGTTACAAACAGCAGGACAAAAAAAACAACGAGAATTTGATATTGATGCTGAAGTAATAATCGCATTAAAAGAACAACAGAATAATCACTGCGCCAGTTGCAATTGTATAATGCACTGGCAGTATTCGGATAAAGACCCTCGACAATTCACTGTAGACAGAAAAAAATAACAATCTTGGTCATGTCAGAAACAATGTGATGTTGACCTGTCTTGAGTGTAATAGACGTAACGGAGCTAGTTAAGACCATGTGGCGGTAATTGAGTATCGTTCGGAATGACTTGTACTTGTTCGCTTGTAAAACCACGCTGAGGTGCAGTTGAATCCAATCTGTAGATTGGAGGTCTACCAGTTGATCGCGTTATGGTTGAAATTTTATGCGTAGCAACACTCCATATAGGAGCAGTAGCTCTTCTTTTACCACCTTCAAGTTCTCCTGGTTCGTATAAATATCTCACAGTAACATCACCGAGAAGTGGTTGAGTGCTAACCCGCTGTGGTTCTTCTGGTTTATATTTTTTATTGCAATATTTGGTTTCATATTAATAGTTCGAGTAAACTCGTTATTTAACGCTGCAACTACACTCGGTAACCTTTGGACCCATTCACGAGATCGTTTTTCTTGGATGAATTCTTTTGCATATTGATATCCAAATAACCGTTCTGCAAGAGTTTGATTAAATCGTTCTACAATTGCCTGATCACGATGTAACGCAGTATGTCCCCGTCGTATTGTAACATTATGAGTTTTCATTGTTGATAGAACAGCACCTTGAAACTCTTTGCCAGGAACAACTTGTAATAGATTTGGCCTTCTTAGAGGACCTCGTCGATAAATCCTTTCAAATGCAGAAGCGACTTCAGAAGCTGACTTTATTTTTAATGGTTCCGCTTGTTTAAATCGACTCGCAATATCAACTACAGTTAGCGCGTATTTGTAACCATGGTCATGTGGTAAAAACAATAAATCAGCCTGATGAACTTCATTGGGTACGGTAACATCAAAATGAGAATAATTAATTTGATTAGGCGGTGGTAGATAAATTTGCCATATAGCTTGTTTGGATAACCAATCTTCCGCAGTGGACTTTTTCACTTTTGCAGCGTTAGCGAGTTTACTAATTGCTGCTTTACCCCTCCAGTATCCTTTCGGAGAATAATAAATAGATTCCATACTATAAAAACACTGGTGTTTTTAATTACCAGCACCTAACACTAATTTGCCTTTCAAAGCTGATTTGACCAGCCATGAAGACAATTTTTCTTTGAAGGAATTTTCGGGAATAGCATTTAACGCATGAATTAATTTTACATCTGCGAGATGTCTTTGTTGCAAATTATTGCTTTTACATGCAACATCATGAGCATGACATGCCTTATCAATAGCATTTATCGGATACTCACCAGGCCGGGGCTGATTTTGATCATCAAGTCTGATATCTAATCTCGTTCCGGGACCACAGTAACTATATCCTGGAAGTTGATTTTCTCCGGGGTATTTTGCCCATGGGGTTCCGGGGAGTTTTCCAAGTTTTGCGGCAATATCACCTCCGAGTTGCTTTTTTTTAAAAGTCTAAATTGTTTTGTACCACATGTTACACACTTACCAGAAAGTGCTAGTCTATTGTTTTTAGTTATAATCGTCGTCGGATCATTTGTACTAGTACGCTGTTTACATTTAACACAATATAGATCCATAATTTATATATAGCGTTATGAATATAATTTATTTTTCAGCGACTAAAAGAAGAGAACCGGTGAAGCACCACGCAGCGCTTCCGAATTCTGTCCGTGCCGTTATAATCGGACGATCTGGATCGGGTAAAACACAATTGCTGCTTAATTTGATAATGCGATTTATGAAGTGGGCTAAATTATATTTAGTTACTCCATCTGTAGATGATCAACGGTGCTATGAAGTGCTAAAAGATTATAATGAGAATGCATCAGAAATTAAAGGTGAAAGTGTAATTGACTTCATTACTGATATTAATGATGCACCATCAGTAGAAGATCTCGATGGAGACATAAACAATCTTGTAATGTACGATGATGTGATGTTAGATAATCAAAAGAACCCTGCTAGAATATTTTCCCGAGGTAGGCATAAAAATACTGATGTGATATATGTCACTCAACGATACACTCAAATTCCAAAAGTGATTCGCGATAACTGCAATATTCTTGCTGTATTCAATGGCGTTGATACACATACGCTACGAAATATTTGGCAGACATGGTGTTCCGATATACTTCAATGGATTTAAAAATTACTTTAGTCATGCTCAGTCAGTCCCATATGGATTTATAACAATAAATTTACACGACCCTCGGTCACGATATCGTATTGGACTTGATAAAATATTTGGTTAAATAATTTGTATTAACCCTGAAATCCTTTCAGCAGCAGGGAGGGCGAGATGACAACATATTTGCGACGTAGATGGCAACAATTTTAAGGTGGTTATGACAACATATTTACGACAAAATCGCTAAGGCTCCATTTTACAAATAGGGTCTTTATTTATTTTTTTTTTTTGGTTGAAATATGAGATTTCGTAGGAAGGCTCCATTTGGCATTCTGAGGCTTTAATCGATTTTGTCGCAAAATTTTGAAGGGTTCGCCCTCCCTGCTGCTGTACTTGTTTCTACAATCACAGATGCATTAAAAATTTTAGATGAAGAACTTGAAAAACATATAACAAGGTATACTTCCCTTCGTAGAAATATTATCAATAAATTTTTGGAACACCAGCGGTAACCTCTCCATCTCTTGCTGAAATTAAATCCAATTTTGATGAAATTAACAGGATTAATAGATTTTTGGAACACCAGCGGTAACCTTTTTATCTCTCGCTGAAATTAAATCCAGTTTTGATGAAATTAAAACTAATATTAAAAATATTAATGACGCTGGATTTAATATTTTTAGAGATAGCATTAGTAATTTTAAAAAATCTATCGAGGAGATTACAAAGTTTAAAACAGACAATCTTCCGCTACTTGAAAAAATAAAGATTCCTCATGAGAGGAATATTATAAATATGGTATACACAGTTCTCTCTGGATCATTAGATTGGGAACCTAAAAAGAATACAATAACTCTCACTGTGTCAAACTAGGGTATTTATCGATTAACAATAGTGTCACTGAACAAATTTAATATATCATCATCGACTTCATATAGATACAACAACGTGATTTCAACGACTATTGACGTGGGTGAATACAAACGGTTTACAATAACAAGCACTGATCCTAATTTAAAGAAGACATCATTTGTATGGTACATGCAGTTTGTAGCTGATCTTCATAAGAATTTTTAACAATTAGAAACCACTTGAGGTTTTAAAATACTATGACTCCGTCATCGCAATATCGCTATGATACCGTCAAAGAGTTTTTTACGAAACTCAAAACACTCATTGATGAGTATGAAATAAAAATTAAAAAGTATCGCAGGAGAATTACCGCGAATGATGTTACAGTATACTCGGTATCTGGTATAATGGCCGGTGATGGTATTATACTATCTTCAGTAACAATGGTAGCTCCGATTGCTGTCCCAATTGCTATTTCCGCGGTGACAACATTTGCTGGAATTGCAAATGCTATTACTAAAAAAATATCGTGTTCTCAAGAAAAACTTACCGACTATATAGTAAAACATCAAACAGTATCTAACGGTTACTCACAATTATCCTCGTTGATGTCATCATCAATTGATGATACGATAATTACCGAAGACGAATTCTCCGCGATGATACGTATTTATGATACTACGATTAAAAACGCTAGCGTTTTTTCATCTATTGCAAAATTAAACATTGTAAATAATAATAATAATAATAATAATAATAATAATAATAATAATAATAATAATAATAATAATAATAATAATAGTAATAATAATAATAATAATAATAATAATAATAATAATAATGTCGCAAGAGATTCAACTACTTCAGCGGATAGCAGAAAATACAACTCCGCGGAAAACAAGTATGATATCAATATCAACAAACCCTAAATTCAGTGTGAATTTTCCTTCCCCTGTTTCAGTAAAGGAAATCGCGTTGGCAAAATTACGAGTGTATCATAGTTGGCCTAATATCAGATCGGTTCCATTTGGTGGTCAAAGACCTAATAATTCTCTGATGTTTGCATATAGGAATAAAAAAAGATGACACTCCAGATTGGAACGTTGTTTCAATACCAACTGGGTCCTATCAAATTGAGCAAATTAATAATGAATTACAACGTAGAATAAAATCCATTACTAGAAGGGAATCAAAAATTACGATAACAGTTCATGAACCAACACTATCATCTACAATTGAAATAAGCTCTCCTGGGTATGTTGTAGATATTTATAACAGTTCAATACGAACAGTATTAGGATGGCCCGAAGATCCACCTAGAAGTGCTAGCGCTTCTACGCCGGAACCTATAAAATCTGATTACACTACTGACGAGATAGGACCTGAAAATCCATCAAATGATATAAAACCCTCCTCGATGTAAACTTTACAAAAAGATATCGACGTAAAGATAAGGATGAATATGGTAAGGATGTGTGGTTAACTCCAGCTTTTAATGATTATATCCCACAGGAAGGTGAAATTCTGGAAATAAAAGAAACATCTCCATCAATCGTATATATTGAATCCTATATCTTCAAGAAAATGAATCAGGATTTTTCGTTGCTATTACCCTCGTTGAAATCCGGCCTTCTCACACAAGCTGAATTTACTAGTGTAGTCGCCGCTGGTAATAAAATCATCGATGACATGGAAATATTTAATTCGAGGATTACTAATCTCTTCACTGATGAAAATAACCCGATTTCAAGAACTACTTCCGCTGAAGAATACAAAGAAAGCATAAAATATAATCCAAATTATAAACTTCCAGAATATAACGTACCTGAACTAAAAAATCAACTCCGAACTGCCATCAACGAAGGATTTAATAAAATTCATCAATTGTGGAAAGATAGCAAGCCGAATCCTATTATCCTCACTCATAATAATTCTCCCGACGGCGACGGTAGAGATATCGCACCGAACAATGTGAATATTTCATCAGTGATCGCACTTAATTTAACGTGTGATGTAATCGAAGGAAGTTATCAAATTAATATGGAACAATCAAATCAAGCCCGACAAGGTTACATTCATTATTCATTTGCACCAACAGCTCCTCCAAGATTTTTAATTATTGAAAATCCGACTAATCCAGTATATATGCAATGTCAAAATGATTCGCTAACTAGAATTAATTTTACACTCACCGATCAGTCAAATAATTTAATTGATCTACGTGGTGAAGTATTATCGATTAGTCTGTTTGTGAAAAGCTAACAAATATTTGGTTAAATAATTTGTATTAACCCTGAAATCCTTTAGCAGCAGGGAGGGCGAGATGACAACATATTTGCGACGTAGATGATAGCAATTTGAGGGTGGTTATGACAACATATTTACGACAAAATCGCTAAGGCTCCATTTGTAAAATGGGCACTTTATTTTTTTTTGTTAAAAAAAGGGATTTCGTAGAAAGGCTCCATTTGGTATTCTGAGGCTTTAATCGATTTTGTCGCAAAATTTTGTAGGGTTCGCCTTCCCTGCTACTACAACTTCCACCTCCTTACATTAAGGTCACATATCAACAACTTCCAGCTCCTTACATTAAGGTCACTCATCAACAAATTCCAGCTCCTTGCATTAAGGTCACTCATCAACAGCTTCCAGCTTCTTACATTAAGGTCACTTATTAACAACTTCCAGCTCCTTACATTAAGGTCACTCATTAACAACTTACAGCTTCTTACATTAAGATCACTTATAAATAACTTCCAGCTCCTTACATTAAGGTCACTCATCGACAACTTCCAGATCCTTACATTAAGGTCACTCATCAACAACTTCCAGCTCCTTACAGTAAGGTCACTCATCAACAGCTTCCAGCTACTTACATTAAGGTCACTCATCAACAACTTCTAGCTCCTTACATTAAGGTCAATCATCAACAACTTCAAGCTCCTTACATTAAGGTCACTCATCAACAGCTTCCAGGTTCTTACATTATGGACAATTTTTAAGAGCTTCCAGCTATTTACATTAAGGTCACTCATTAGCAACTTCCTGCCCTTTACATTAAGGTCATTTATTAACACCTTCCAGCTCCTTACATTAAGGTCACTTATTAATAACTTCATGTTCATTACATTAAGGTCACTCATCAACAACTTCCAACTCCTTACATTAATATCACTCATCAACAACTTCTAGCTCCTTATATTAAGGTCACTCATCAACATCTTCCAGATCCTTACATTAGGGTCACTCATCCACAACTTCTAGATCCTTGCATTAAAGTCACTCATTATCCAGTTTCAGCTCCTTACATTAAGGTCACTCATCAACAACTTCTAGCTCCTTACATCAAGGTCACTCATTAACAACTTCCAGCTTCTTAAATTAAGGTCACTCATCAACAACTGCTAGCTCCTTACATTAAGGTCACTCATTAACAACTTCCAGCTCTTTACATTAAGGCCAATCATCAACAACTTCCAACTCCTTACATTAAGGTCACTTATTAACAACTTCCACTTTCTTACAATAAGGTCACTTATTAACAACTTCCAGCTCCTTACAAAAATGTCACTTATTAACAATTTACAGCTATATACATTATGCTCAATTAATAATAACTTCCAGTTCCTTACAATAAGGTCACTCATCAACAACTTCCAGCTCCTTACAGTAAGGTCACTCATCAACAACTTCCACCTCCTTACATTAAGGTCACTTATCAACAAATTCCAGCTCCTTGCATTAAGGTCAATCATCAGCAACTTCCAGCTACTTACATTAAGGTCACTCATCAACAACTTCCAGCTCCTTACATTAAGGTCACTCATCAACAACTTCTAGCTCCTTATATTATGGTCACTCATCAACAGCTTCCAGTTTCTTATATTAATGTCACTCATCAACAGCTTCAAGCTTCTTAAATTAAGGTCAATCATCAACAACTTCTAGCACCTTTCATTAAAGTCACTTATCAACATCTTCTAGCTTCTTACATTAAGGTCAATAATTAACAACTTCTAGCTCTTTACATTAAGTTCACTCATTAACAATTTCCAGCTCCGTTCAGTAAGGTCACTCATCAACAACTTCCAGCTCCTTATATTAAGGTCACTCATCAACAACTTCTAGCTCCTTACATTAGGGTCAATCATCAACATCTTGCAGCTCCTTACATTAAGGTCAATCATCAACAACATCTAGCTCCTTACATTAAGGTCACTCATTAAGAACTTCCAGCTCCTTAAATTTAGGTCACTCTTCAATAACTTCCAGCTCCTTACATTAAGGTCACACATTAACAACTTCCAGCTCTTTACATTAAAGTCACTCATCAACAACATCCAGCTCCTTACATTTAGTTCACTTATTAACAACTTCCAACTCCTCACATTAAGGTCACTAATTAACAAATTACAGCTCCTTCCATTAAGGTCACTTATTAATAACTTCCAGTTGCTTACATTAAGATCACTTTTCAACAACTTCCAGCTCTTTACATTAAGGTCACTCATCAACAACTTCAAGCTAATTTCATTACGGTCACTCTTCAACAACTTCTAGCTCGTTACCTCAAGGTCACTCAACATCAACTTCCAGCTCCTTACATTAAGGTCACTCATTAACAACTTCCAGCTCTTTACATTAAGGTCACTCATCAACAGATGCCAGTTACTTACATTAAGGTCACCTATTAACAACTACAAGCTCCTTACATTAAGGTCACTCATCAACAACTTCCAGATCCTTACTTTAATGTCACTCATCAACAACTTCTAGCAACTTACATTAAGGTTACTCATCAACAAATTCTAGCTCCTTATATTAAGGTCACTCATCAATATCTTCCTACTACTTACATTAAGGTCACTCATCAACAACTTCCAGCACCTTACATTATGGTCAGTCATCAACAACTTCTAGCTCCTTACATTAAGATCACTCATCAACAGCTTCCAGTTTCTTACATTAATTTCTTTTATTAGCAGATTCCAGCTCTTTACATTAAGTTCACTCATTAGCAACTTCCTGCCCTTTACCTTAAGGTCACTCATTAACATCTTTTTGCTTCTCATATTAAGGTCACTCATCAACAACTTCCAGCTCCTTACATTAAGGTCACTCATTAACAACTTCCAGCTCCTTCATTAAGGTCACTCATCAACAACTTCCATCTCCTTACATTAAGGTCACTCATCAACAACTTCAATCTCCTAACATTAAGGTCAATCATCAATAACTCCTAGCTCCTTACATTAGGGTCACTCTTCAACAACTTCTAGCTCCTTTCATTAAGGTCACACATGATCAACTTCCAGCTCCTTACATTAAGGTCTCTTATCAACAACTTCTAGATCCTTACATTAAGGTCAATCATTAACAACTTTCAGCTCCTTACATTAAGGTCACTCATCAACAACTTCCAGCTCCTTACGTTAAGGTCACTCATTAACTACATCCAGCTCTTTATATTAGATAACTCATCAACAACTTCCAGCCCTTACATTAAGGTCACTCAACAACAACTTCCAGCTCTTTACATTAAGGTCACTCATCAACAACTTCTAGCTCCTTATATTAAGGTCACTTATTATCAACTTCCATCTCCTTACATTAAGGTCACTCATTAGAAACTTCTTGCCCTTTACATTAAGGTCACTCATTAACAACTTCCAGCTCTTTATAATAAGGTCACACATCAACAACTTCCAGCTCCTTACATTAAGGCAACTCATTAACAACTTCCACCTCCTTAGATTAAGGTCACTCATCAACAACTTCAAGCTCCTTAAATAATGTTCACTCATCAACAACTTCCAGCTCTTTACATTATGGTCACTCATCAAGAACTTCCAGCTCCTTACATTTTTGTTACTTATTAACAATTTCCAGCTCTTTACATTAAGGACACTCATTAGCAACTTCTTGCCGTTTACATTAAGGTCACTAATTAACAAATTCCAGCTCTTTAGATTAAGGTCACTCATTAGCAACTTCTTGCCTTTTACATTAAGGTCACTCATTAACAACTTCCAGTTTCATCAACACCTTCCAGCTTTTGGCATTAAAGTCACTCTCATTAATACACTGTCATTAAAGTCACTCTCATTAATACGCTATGATTAAAGTCACTCTCATTAATGAAATGGCATTAAAGTCACCCTCATTAATACACTGTGATTAAAGTCACTCTCATTAATACACTGTGATTAAAGTCACTCTCAATAAAACACTGTGATTAAAGTCACTCTCATTACTACACTGTGATTAAGGTCACTCTCATTAATACACTGTTATTAAAGTCATTCTCATTAATACACTGAGATCTGGCATTAAAGTCACTCACATTAATACACTGTGATTAAAGTCTCTCTTATTAATATACTGTGATTAAAGTCACTCTCATTAATACACTGTGATTAAAGTCACTCTCATTAATACACTGTGATCTAGCATTAAAATCACTCTCATTAATACACTGTGATCTGGCATTAAAGTCACTCTCATTAATACACTGTGATTAAAGTCAATCTCAATAATACTCTGCGATAAATGTCACTCTCATTAACGCACTGTGATTAAAGTCACTCTCAATAATACACTGTGATTAAAGTCACTCTCATTAATATACTGTGATCAAAGTCACTCTCAATAATACACTGTGATTAAAGTCACTCTCAAAAATACACTGTGATTAAAGTCACTCTCATTAATACACTGTGATTAAAGTCACTCTCATTAATACACTGTGAGTAAAGCCATTTTCATTAATACACTGAAATCTGGCATTAAAGACACTCACATTATTACACAGTGATTAAAGTCACTCTCATTAATACACTGTGATTAAAGTCACTCTTATTAATACACTGTGATTAAATTCACTCTCATTATTACACTGTGATCTGGCATTAAAGTCACTCTCATTAATACACTGTGATTAAAGTCACTCTCATTAAAACAGTGTGATTAAAGTCACTCTCATTATTACACTGTGATTAAAGTCAATTTCATTAATACTCTGTGTTTAAAGTCACACTCATTAATACACTGTGATTAAAGTGACTCACATTAATACACTGTGATCTGGCATTAAAGTCGCTCTCATTAATACACTGTGATCTAGCATTAAAGTCACTCTCATTAATACACTGTGATCTGGCATTAAAGTCACTCTCATTAATTCATTGTGATTAAATCCACTCTCATTAAAACAGTGTGATTAAAGTCACTCTCATTATTACACTGTGATTAAAGTCAATTTCATTTATACTCTGTGATTAAAGTCACACTCATTAATACACTGTGACTAAAGTGACTCTTATTAATACACTGTGATCTGGCATTAAAGTCGCTCTCATTAATACACTGTGATCTAGCATTAAAGTCACTCTCATTAATACACTGTGATCTGGCATTAAAGTCACTCACATTAATACACTGTGATTAAAGTCACTCTCATTAATACACTGTGATCAAAGTCACTCTCATTAATACAGTTATTAAAGTCACACTCATTAATACAATGTAATCTGGCATTATAGTCACTCTCATTAATACACTATGAATAAAGCCACTCTCATTAATACTCTGTGATAAAAGTCACTCTCATTAATACACTGTGATTAAAGTCACTCTCTTTAATACACTGTGGTTAAAGTCACTCTCATTAATACATTGTGATTGAAGTCACTCTCATTAATACACTGTGATTAAATTCACTCTCATTAATACACTGTGATTAAAGTCACTCTCATTAATGCACTGTGATTAAAGTCACTCTCATTAATACACTGTGATTAAAGTCACTCTCATTAATACACTGTGATTAAAGTCACTCTCAATAATACTCTGTGATAAAAGTCACTCTCATTAATACATTGTGATTAAAGTCACTCTCATTAATACACTGTGATTAAAGTCACTCTCATTAATACACTGTGATTAAAGTCACTCTCATTAATACACTGTGATTTAAGTCACTCTCATTAATAAACTGTTGTTAAAGTCACTCTCATTAATACACTGTGATTAAAGTCACTCTCATTAATACACTGTGATTCAAGTCACTCTCATTAAAACACTGTCATTAAATTCACTCTCATTAATACACTGTGATTAATGTCACCCTAATTAATAAACTGTGATAAAAGTCACTCTCATTAATACACTGTGATTAAAGTCACTCTCATTAATACACTTCGATTAAAGTCACTCTCATTAATGCACTGTGTTTTAAGTCACTCTCATTAATACACTGTGATCTGGCATTAAAGTCACTCCCATTAATACACTGTGATTAAAGTTACTCTCAATAATACTCTGTGATAAAAGTCACTCTCATTAATACATTGTGATTAAAGTCACTCTCATTAATACACTGTGATTAAAATCACTCTCATTAATACACTGTGATTAAAGTCACTCTCATTAATACACTGTGATTTAAGTCACTCTCATTAATAAACTGGATAAAGTCACTCTTATTAATACACTGTGATTAAAGTCACTCTCATTAATACACTGTGATTCAAGTCACTCTCATTAAAACACTGTCATTAAATTCACTCTCATTAATACACTGTGATTAATGTCACTCTAATTAATAAACTGTGATAATAGTCACTCTCATTAATACACTGTGATTAAAGTCACTCTCATTAATACACTTCGATTAAAGTCACTCTCATTAATGCACTGTGTTTTAAGTCACTCTCATTAATACACTGTGATCTGGCATTAAAGTCACTCCCATTAATACACTGTGATTAAAGTTACTCTCAATAATACTCTGTGATAAAAGTCACTCTCATTAATACATTGTGATTAAAGTCACTCTCATTAATACACTGTGATTAAAGTCACTCTCATTAATACACTGTGATTAAAGTCACTCTCATTAATACACTTTGATTAAAGTCACTCTCATTAATGCACTGTGTTTTAAGTCACTCTCATTAATACACTGTGATCTGGCATTAAAGTCACTCCCATTAATACACTGTGATTAAAGTCACTCTCAATAATACTCTGTGATAAAAGTCACTCTCATTAATACACTGTGATTAAAGTCACTCTCATTAATACACTATGATTAAAGTCACTCTCATTAATACACTGTGATCTGAAAGTAGGCAATATAAAAGTCTGAGAAACAACAAGCTTTCTAAACTTCAGTAAATAATTTATTTCCCTAGACAACAAAGTTATTATGTCAAAAAATAACTACGGCATTTAAAATAAAATAAAAACCCTAGAATTACTAGAATTAGAGAATCTAGTACAAATGATTAAAGTTCTGTATAAACTTTAGTGGAATTCCAAATTAAACCAACATTGGAAGTGTTGTTGTACTTCTGTTGGCTTATGTAGTGGTTATGTACCATCATTTTTTTATGGATCACAGTAATGCAATCCAAAAATATATCCTTATTTGAAATTTCAGTATAAATTCAAGTATCTGCTTCCAAGAATGTATTTGAGACCACTTTGTATTTCCAGGGCAGGTTCACTTGAATTAAATAATTTCAATTAAACAAATTACAACCAAAATGAAATATTATTAAAATGTACTAATACACATGATTCTGTTAAGATCTTTATAGCACGAATAGTTCTCGAAAAGCAGGATTATATAGTTATCTACTTGACATTAAATCATAATTAGCATTTTCTATAAAACAAAAAATATTACCTAATGGAAAGTCTCCTTATGGAAGGTTCCATATGCTTACAAAATAAAATCAAAGTTATAGTTAGAAATCTATCAATAAAATTATACTATAAATGTAGTAAACAACAGTTATACCAGGATATTATGGGAAATTTTAAAAGTTCTGGACTAAGATTTAAATAAACGCGTTATTTACTAAACCAAGATCAATGATTAATGTCGTGCAGAGATGAAGTTCATTTTGGATAAGGTCATGACCAATATTAAATATTATATTATCAATAGCATATAATTAAATTTAAAAGCAAATAACTTAAAAAAACAATGCAATTATATGTATATATATATATATATCACTAACAACTTCCAACATGTTGCTCTAAAATGCTCTAAAATTACTGCATTAGCTTATGGCATTCAAATTTCACTTATCAGCAGTTAGCAGCTTCTGGCATTAAAGTAATTCACATTAGCAATGTCTAACTCCTGCTATTACAGTAACTCTCATTATTCCCCTCAAACTCCTGGCACTAAAGTCACTCTGATTTCGAAGTTAAAAAGTATATTAAAATATTAATGTTTTGTTTATCATCTCTTAGGAACAAAAGACAGAAACAAGATGAAACTACTGCGTACAAACAAAGAAACAGAGCAGATGAGGAAAGAGACTTTCAAGAGTTGGCTAAGATTTTTGCGCTGAGCACGGCGTATGCAGCTAATGCTGGTGGTGTAGCCACATTGACTGGAACCCCTCCCAATATTATTTTAAAAGGACACATGGACAAGTAAATTCACCAAAACACTGGCAATTACATTAAAATTCAGCTGTTTTCGACGTTTCTCTAAAAATTCAATGTTGCAATGGAAATTAAAAAATATTTGACAGAAACAAAATTGACAATGTAAAGAAAATATCATATAACCATTAAATTTTAGACATTATTTTTTGCGCTAATATAATTTTAAAACATTAAATTTCGTTCATACTGACGCAAAACGACGCGTAGAAAAAAAATAAAACATAATATGGCGAAGTTGCAAGTAAAGATCTACAGTATTTAAGTACAAAGCTGTCTTGTGGGTGACATAAAAAGGATATGTACGGTCGGGCAAACTGGATTTTTAAAGTAATTACACTAAAGGCTCATTATGCAAATTATCAGCCTATCGGATGCCATTTAGTATTGTTCTATTTTAATTAAAATTTAATGACTATCGATGGCAATAAAGAATATTAAAGGTACGTAGTTCAAATATTTCAGTTCACTTGTGCCCAAAAGTAATGATATCCGTGCATATGATACAGTTCTGCTTTAACTGAAAGTATCTGGCAAAAAGAGTTAAACGCTGGTATGAATTATGATATGTATTTTTATTTAAAAATGATATGACATTTTTATTTCGATATTTAAGTAACTTATTCACTATCCAGAAGTCATATAATATATATATATATATATATATATATATATATATATATATATATATATATATATATATATATATATATATATATATATATTCCCTAACTAAAATGTTTCAAATTAGGTTTTACAGGCGCTACAATTTAGACCCCGGTTTAACGTTTGCCAGTTGGATGATCTTCGGAATACCTACATCATTCATCGTGTTCATGATGACGTGGATTTGGCTGCAGATTTGGTACCTAAGGAAACGGTATGTGGCTTTTCTCAGCATACATACATACATACATACATACATACATACATACATACATACATACATACATACATACATACATACATACATACATACATACATACATACATACATACATACATACATACATACATACATATTTTCCATCAACTTTATTTTGCACAACTTTCATTCTAATTAATGGAAATGTGGATTACCGTCGGTTAAAGAAAAGCTTCTAAGTCCTTTCTTGATATTACGGTTTAAAAGCTGTGACATTCAGAACGAGTGACCATATAGCAACAACTTTTCCATCCAAAGTCCCTACAATATTCGAAATAAATAAGAAATTTACGATCCTGTATAGAAAAATTTATGCACGTTTAATTGATAGAGTATTTTTAAGGTCGACAGCTCAGTTAAAGGTTACAGAACGCTCTGGTGGCCAAGTGGGTTGAGATTAGACTTCGGATTTCGGAGGTCGTGAATTCTATCCCTGGTCGAGTCATACCAAAGACTTACAAAAATGGTACTAAGAGCTGTCTCGCTTAGCGCTCAACATTAAGCGGTTTGTGTTAGGACTGGTCGGCCTCTTGTTAGGATAATGTGACTGGGTGGGACATCATGCTACATGTCTGCGTCATGATGCCCCAGTGCTAGACATCGCTATACGCTACCCCAATGCAGACATCGTAGCGATATAACTGAAAAATTGTTAAAGCTACGTTAAAAGTCATAATCACATCACATCACATCAGAATTTCATAACTGCACACAGAGATTTGTAACTTATTTGTAGAGAGTATTGAGAATTTTCGATACTTTATCGGATTATTTGCAACTGAGCAAGTTTCATCTGGTTAAAGTATGTTTACATTTTTGTCATCAATGACTTATTGGTCGGAGTGTTCTGGTTGAACGAGTCTGAATTATCATTATGCACGCCGATATAAAAATATATAAATTAATACGTTTACAAGCAACAGTGTCACAAAAGCAATGATTTATTTTTAATTATATTTTAGATTTTTATGCTGTGTAAAAGATAACCGTTCCTATGACGCGGTGAAGAAACATTTGAGAAAAGAGTATACCAGTTTGGGGAGCATGACGTAAGTTGTTTGGTGTTTTTTATAGTTGATTTGAATTTTTATTTATTTATTAATATCTAGTTGATAATTGTGGTACAACGTCTTAACATGAAAGCGCTATTGGCCTTTGAAAGCAGAAGCATAGGTTTAACTTGATGATCGGTTTACGGCTTTTTTTACGACATTAATGCAACGGGAAAAAATGAATGTTAACTGTCAAATACTCATATAAATGCAGAAAATAATGAATCCACTAATATTTGTATTTTTTAAATGTGATTTAAAATGTGACCATGTTGTTGTACGCCAAACCGAGAAATAGTCTTCGGTGAGTGTATAACAGTCTGGTTTGACTAAAGCAAAATTTTCGTTGAAAGAGCCGAGTTGTGCAGGTTATTTAATATCAACAAAAAGACACACAATAGGAATTAGAAATGGCACATCGGATCAAATAGCACTTGACAATGAAGTATTCACAAACGGGTCTCAGTGGCTCCCTGACCGATTCAGTGACTGCGTCTAGATAGCTAGTTTACTGTTAGTAACAATTTTTATATGATCTGGATTTTATTAAAGTTGCTAACAGGTTTATTTCAAACATAGAGAATATTAGATTTTGTTTTTTATTTTATCGTTATCGTCGTTTAAGATTACAATCCAAAATCTTTTAAAGTTCCGGCTGAAGGAGAGGAGTAAAATACTGCAATGACCTCCAGGTCTTTAATTAAAAATCCATGCCAAAATCTGATCAATTGAGTCTTGTTTTAATAATGCGCGCGGAGGCAAAAAAATGTCGGTATTCCCACCACCTACTTACCCGCTTAACACCCGCACTCTGATTTCAATTTTATGAGCTCACTATAATAAAAATATTTAATTAACTTCGATATGACAAATATCCGAACGATAACAATAATATAGTTGTTGTCAACGTTAGCGGTGATTAATAATCAACTAAAAGATGAAAATGAATCTCTTGCACATATTTTATAGAGGTCATCCGGATGACTAATATTCATCACTTTATGGATTTAAATTGTTCTATGAAAACATTTATGTCAGATATGTAGGTTAGTGGATGGAATTAATAGTCTGATAATGGTTGAAAAATACAGCCAAACCTTGACGCCAGAGAACACGATTTACCTCTTCCATTTACGGAGAATAAGGTAATTACGTTTGTCACCATACATATTAAATAATTAAAGAAAATGATTTTTTCCTTTTCATTTCAATCTCTTCAAATTCTTACAATACTTTTAAAATGGATAAATTAGGAGACAAATTATCGTATTAACAGCAACTTTCAAATTCATATGGTAATAAATGTGAATGCTCATACACATTTGCGATGTGATTATGTGATGTGATAATGATATGGAACGTAGCTTTAACAATTTTTCAGTTATATCGCTACGATGTCTGCAGTGTGACAGTTTAGAGTGATGACTAGTACTGGGGCATCATGCCACAGACATGTAGCATGATGTCCCACCCAGTCACATTATCCTGAAAACTGGCCTACCAGTCCTAACACTAACCTCTTAATGCTGAGCGCCAAGCGAGGCAGCTCTTAGTACCATTTGTGTAAGTCTTTGGAATGACTCGACCAGAGATCAAACTCACGACCTCCCGCATCCGAGGCGGACGCTCTAACCCTTAGGACACCGGAGCGGTTCATACACAGTTGCTCTCTTTCTAAGATAACAAACAATTAAAAATGAAGGCGTACATCCATCAATGCACACATGCCTAATTTTATTACGTACATTGGAGCTTATACTAAATTGTATTTGAAAATTGTAAACATGGTGCATACTATTCATAAAGATATTTGTTTCGTTGACATTTGTCATCACAAGTTTTCCATGTAAAATTCATATAGCCATGATAACTTTCTGACATGTAGTAAAAGTTCATTTCTTTCTTTTAAGAAAGTGAGTCGTGTTTGGTGCGGCGTCTTATTGTTTAAATCTCCATTTATAGAGATATGCTTTAAGGTGAAATAAAAGGAGTTGTATTTCTTTTGCTATTATAACACAATAAATTCTCTTTCTGAATGTTTAAAATTCTACACAAGATTACACGTGTCCTTTATCAACCCAATAAAACTAGTAAGTAATGGCTCAGGTTTGGAATCTTTCCAAAAGAGATCACAAAAAAGTCTATTACGATTCGTTATAATTAAGGAGCATTCATGTTGATACTTTACTAATTTTGTGCAATCTGTGAAAAATGGTAAAAAAAATGTATTAACTAGAATTATTGTCATTTATAAGTCCACATTCTTAATTGCGTTTCAAAAATGATGTTCAATAAAGATGTCTTAAGTTTTAATCCGTGACGCATACTTTTACAGCCTTTTATTTTTCTTAATGAGTAAAATTTCCCATTTATGCACGATCAAGGGTCATATCTATCTTTCTATCTATCTATCTATCTATCTATCTATCTATCTATCTATATATCTATCTATCTATCTATCTATCTATCTATCTATCTATCTATCTATCTATCTATCTATCTATCTATCTATCTATCTATCTATCCATCCATCCATCCATCCATCCATCCATCCATCCATCCAACCATCCATCCATCCATCCATCCATCCATCCATCCATCCATCCACCTATCTATCTATCTATCTATCTATCTATCTATCTATCTATCTATCTATCTATCTATCTATCTATCTATCTATCTATCTATCTATCTATCTATCTATCTATCAGTCTGTCTGTCTGTCTTTATGTATGTATGTATATATGTATGTATGCATGCATGCATGCATGTATCGATCGATCGATCGATCGATCGATCGATCGATCGATCGATCGATAGATAGATAGATAGATAGATAGATAGATAGATAGATAGATAGATAGATAGATAAGGAGTATCTATTTTGTTTTTATATCATTTATAATAATAATAATAATAATAATACTATTATTATTATTATTATTATTATTATTATTATTATTATTATTATTATTATTATTATTATTATTATTATTATTATTATTGTTATTATTCCCTTAAGGTTTGCAGAGTGTGTCGTTGCGGTGTGTTTTGTTCTACTTGCTGTTCTTTGGATCGCCAGATACCCACAATTCGTAGATGGCTGGGGAGTTCTTTTTCCAAAAGGGTAAATACTTTAATTTTTTTCTTAGTTTTCTTCTTCCCTCACAAACGTCTTGTTCTTCTCACTCTTCTTCATTAGTAGTAGCAGTATTTGTATTATCAGTACTAAATTTTGATATTTACGTTATGAGGATTGCAGTATGAGTTTACCTATACGAAAAAGATTTTAAATTAGACCGCAAGTCTAGCTTTCAAGTCATTATATTTGCCTAAATCAAAAAGGCTTGAAATGATTAATATAGAACTAGAATACAGAAAAGGACGGAATTACAGTTTAAGTGTGTATATCAGCTATACCAGTAATATCTTTGTTTTCCACAACGTAATTAAATCAGGATTGTGAAGATGTAAGGCCAGTTAAAAATATTGAAGTTTTTCACTCCGTCCTTGGTGATATTAATCATTGTGTTCCTTTCGAAATTCAATTACGTTGTTTCATCATCATGACAGTTTTGTGAAGGATTCCACTCCTGCCATTTTGATATCCGTCATCATGTTTATACTTCCGGCCTACCCTCCACGCTGGTTCCGTTGCTGTAGGAAGAAAAATGATAAAGAGAATATACTCACCGGTACATGTCACTCATATTAGAAAATTTACACTTTTTAAAGTTTGTTTGTTTTGTTGTTTGTTTATTTTTCTTTATTCCTTGTTTTTGAGAGAGAGGGGTAAATCAATTTTGAATAATTACGAATTGTAGGTAGAGTGTTTGTAAACATATATGAATGGCAAAAGAAAAATGTGTGCCAATATCCAACACTCATTTGTTTTTCATTCAGTCTTTTTTGTACATAAATGTAGCATTGATTTGAAATGATTTAAACTAGGTATATTAGAGTCTGATACAAACAGTTTTCCAACATACATTAGGTAAATTTGGATAAGCACACATTTAGACTGTACATTAAAGATAACAAACAGATAATGTGGAGCAACATTTTAAACAGAACCTGCGCTTTTAAGTTAAACTAATTAAGTATTTCTTACTAATTTGACACTAGGTCTTTATAAATGAATCCTTCATCGTCACAGACCTATGTCCTTTATGATTTTAAACTAATTTCCTTTTATGGATAACACTTTGGAGAGCTATTCGAAATGTCTCAGTTACAGAAACATTAGGATCGTGGAATGTACCTTCTTCCACTCTTATTGACCAACTGCTTTTGTCATCTGCGTCATGTTATAACGGGGAAAATCACTTTTACAGTACCTAAAATGGACAAAGATCCATTCACTCAAGATGGTTTCATCCCACTCTTAAACTGGAAAGTTGTAAATGAGGAGATATCATGGGGTGTTGTACTTTTGATGGGTGGCGGATTCGCTTTGGCTGACGGATGTAGTGTACGTATAAATCGTTGCGGATATATATATATATATATATATATATATATATATATATATATATATATATATATATATATATATATATATATATATATATATATATATGGCTTTATGACCCACTGACTGTCTGATGGTCTTGGTCTTGTTGAGCGTTTGTATGTCTACATTTAGAGATATTTTTGATCAAATTAATTGTCAGTACCTGCAGTAGGATCATAATTACATGATTATATCACAGATGCATTACAAGTACTAAAACTTCCATACATAAGGTTTTAAACTATAAAATGTTTTGTGAGTTTTCAGTACCAGTCACGTAGATAACGAGTGTTAATTCCTAGTAAGAAAGAATATAAAGCAGTTTTATCAAGTATTCACAAAATAATGACTGAGCAAAATATTTCGACGCTTATGACAATCAAATCATTTTATTCGTAGATGTTTACATATGACATATTGTATGTAAGAGACTATGCCAGACGGTCATAGACTTTCAAACTTGCACTCAGGTTTGAAACTGTACAGTCCTTCTTGAAACCTGTATAATTCTTCTTACAGTAAAGATCATTTAATTGTGATATCTTAACTTTTTTGTCTCCATTTAATTGTAATGCCTATTTTAATCGAGATTGTGATGAACATACCATAGAATAAACCAATATATTTTTTTGAAAATGTATATATTACATGCAGCTGCTTGGTACCATATATTTACTCTTACAGCAATCCGGATTATCCGATTGGATCAGTACCAAGCTTGAAGTGCTAGGGACGCTGTCTCCTTGGGTTATCTCTCTTGTGCTAGCTTTAGTAGTTGCTGCGGCCACCAACATTGCCAGCAATTCCGCAACAGCAACTCTATTCCTGCCAATTGTGGCAGATCTGGTCTGTACAGTAATTAACAAAACAAATGTTGTAATTCTTTCCATTTCATTTTTAGATAGTTTACATCTTCGTGTTCATGTTTTACGATCAGTATATTTAATGACATAGTGATATCATGTTAAATGAAGTGCCAAGAAACACTGGAAACCATCTCTTGCAATTTTGTTACACATTTATCTAATTTTCGGCATTTTTTACATACATATAATAGAAGCCAAATTTATGTTAAAATGCAAATAGTTTAATGGACACATATTATTGTCAGACAAGACTTGTATAGTTTACTTGCTATTACAATATAATATACTTAATGGACGTATTGTAAGTGGTACAGTCTCCCAACGATATCCGTCTGTTTTCTGTGCCACAAAGACAGATGTGCTCGGCCTATATGGGGCTCTAATTCAGATATATCTAAACGCAAATCTACACCATCAATGCAAACCGTACCGTTATTACATCGAGATACGTGGCACAAATCACTCCCTTCAGGAGGCATGTCTTCGTTTCTTCATCAGCAGCAAAGACCTCATCGCATACTAATACAAAAGATCACCTTACTTGCCGACACTGGTACCAAATGTAAATGGATTTTAACCCTGATTTCCTGATGGTAAGACAGCCCTCTGCCATTTAAGCTATACGACCCTATGAAGTTATTTGTCACATATATAGTAACAGTTATTTCTTAATTAGATAAGGGAATATTCAAGTACAAAACACGCATAATTTCTTCTTTATGAAAGTAAATAGCTATATGTCAAATGAAGATCACATAAGAGACCCCAAAGTACTTGTTGGATGAAGGAATTCCCGACTAAAATATTTAATTGAAACTATGTAAATATCAGGGTGGTTATACTAGATATAAAGCGTCTTTTAGAATAATAACTTAGTATATGTTGCGCATTAAAACCATTGAAGTTATATGAGAAATTTAATTCTTAGCTCCATTATTTGTTTATCATCTCTCTCTCTCTCTCTCTCTCTCTCTCTCTCTCTCTCTCTCTCTCTCTCTCTCTCTCTCTCTCTCTCTCTCTCTCTCTCTCGCATGCATATGCATACTCACACATATAGCCATAAACAAGAAAATTTCAATAAAGATAACCTAGTCCCCAATAACGATAGTAATTCCTTTTTTTTTAGGCTATTCGAATTCACATAAATCCAACATACCTAATGATACCAGTGGCTGTCTCAGCCTCGTTTGCATACTTACTTCCGGTTGGAACTCCACCTAATGCTATAGTGTTCTCCAGCGGATATCTCCAAATCAAAGACATGGTAAGTCCTACAAAATGTATGATGCAATTCTTTTATTGACAAAAGTGTTCATTATCCAGATCTTGTTTAGATGTTCTACGCATGTTCATAACATAAATATCTTCTAGCTTTAAATGTATATTAAGCCTAAGAAATATTGAAACGAAATATGAAAACTCGATTGACAACCACGTGTACTTCATGTTTTGTAGCTTTCAAGCGATATTTTGGTTCCTATCATTCACGCATGTCAAAAAGAGCGAACAAAAATTGATGTTGTCCCTTCTTTATTGTTAGCACTGCTATTAGACACATATAGATTCTGACGTATTTCTTGGGACGTGTTTGATACGCATACTTGTACGTGAATGAGATGAAAAAGAAGATATAAAATTAATCAATCACACAAATGAGGTTGGGTTTTTTTTTTTTGCAAAAAATATGTACAACTGAATTAACCGGTGAAGTATAGTGGCGAGGTTGAATCTATTAAATAAAATCTGTTCCAACAACCGAAAGATTTGTACAAATCTTGTAACGCCATTTCTGTACAAATTGCACAGTACTGTAGATTGCATTTTCTTAATTTGCTTTTATTTTCAGTTGAAAATAGGCGTCGTAGTGAACGTTCTGGCGGTGCTAATCCTTGTTCTGATGAGCTGTACATTAGCTGTAGCAGCATATGGCCTCGACAGTTTTCCACTTGCTCTCCTGGGACAAACCAACACCACTCTGAATTCCAGCACCACCCTGCACGTGATGCCTATTATAAATTTTTCTACAGTACACAATATTACTCAAATATAATGCATATATGCATTAGGAAAGTTCCGTATGACTGAATTCACAACTATTTATGATTTCCTTTTGGAGGAAACTAGGTTCGTGAAAACCTGTGCAAGACATCGATATTCTTATGTCAAGCTAATTTTACTTCGTTGAATATTTATAAAATATTATTCAGGGATACTATCATATGAATGTACTTATATTCCAGATCACTGGCTTGTATTAATATCATAAGATTGCACTTACAGAATTATCTCAAATTACACCGTTGTATTGACGAAGTGATGGCAGCTAAGCCTCAGTATCCTGTGTTGGCGACTGAAAGTTATAATCTTCGTTAAAATTCAGACTGTTTTGTTATTGTTATTGTTGTATTTTATCTTCCGGTTCACTTTCTCTCTGAACAATAAGTTTTAAAGGCATGAAGCGGCTGAATCTTGATTGGTAATAATCATAGATTGTGCCAAACTCAGGATCACAGAGTTAATGTTTAATTTCTGATCGAATCACACATTTTGATTCCGCGCATCGTAATGATAATAAATTTATAATCAGAATCTTAGAAGCAGACTCGCGTTTTACAGTTTATATCTTGCTAAAAATATTAAATCAACTTGCCTCTCATTTGCTGAATGGGATTTTGCGCTTGAAATAGGTTACTGCCAAGTCAGAATTCAGAACAAAAAGGAACTGTGAATCTCATTTACCATTCATTATTTTTCTTATGAGTTATTTCTTCCAATGGCAAGATGAAGAGGTATAATATATGCTTATAGAATAAAAACACATAACGTTTTCTCTATTTGTAACAATGTCCACTCTTTTCTTTAAAGCGGTCTCCTTTCCTCTGCTACAAATTATTAGTGCTTCTGTAAATGTATAAAAAAAAAATCATCAGCCATTTCACGGGAGATTACCTTCAGATCTTTCAAGCTAATACTATTAACACATTTTCCAACAATGATAAAATCTGTGATTAAGATTTTCACGTTATTCAGTTCACAATTTCTTCTGGAGCTATGCGGGAAAAGTGAATTTGGTTGGTGAAATGTATCTAGCATGAGAAGAAATAGAAATGGACGCTACATATCAATCAATACAAGCCACTTGAATTCATTTGACCTAAGAAGGTCTTATGGAAACGATATAGTGTTACTAGCATTTATTTGATGCAACAATCTCGAAGCCGACAAAGAACACAGAAAGTAATGTCATGTTACCCGCAATGTATATAGAGAAAAAAAAGAAAGCGGTATAGATTGTGTTTTGTGAATGTGTATTCGTGAATATGGAAACTCGCCGTCTCCAAGGCGTTGCCATTTACACAATTCAACAAGTCGGCATCAATACAGTCTGTGAATAGCAGTGGAACATGCCAACCTATTACTCGTCCTGGTAGTGTGTGTGTGTGTGTGTGTGTGTGTGTGTGTGTGTGTGTGTGTGTGTGTTTTATCGACATCTTTGTTCTATGTTTTAAAAATTTACTTTCTGACAAAGCTTTCTGAAGCATAAAACCAACCAAAAATCATACTGCACATATCTCAATCTAGCGACAAAGAAAAGTGATATTCTGTGATATTTGCAATATAACGAGTCTTCAAGGGAATTTTTGCGACTAGCAAATCAAGATGCTTTTCATTTTTTTTACCCCTGTTTGAAAGTGCATCGTCATGTGAATTTTCCTTGAAAGAATCATTTGGCATTGTCTTTTTTAATATTGGTGACATTCGTCAAAAGGTCTAATCTTTTTGTCAGTTGTTGAGAGTATTACTCAGTTGCTACTCAATTGTACTTTATGTTTTGTATTTGAAGGCATTTTTTCGTATTTAGTCGGATAACTACAGATTATCAGACTACAATTCTTGTTTAACGAAACATATGTGCACAATTCTCATTATGCTAGTTTACTCCTGAGGAGTCCAGCGCATCATTGGAAGAAGCCGTAGAAGAATAAAGTATATTTTATGATTATATTGCGTATTTTGTATCATTATTTTCCTGGCGAAGGAGCATATCATAACGAAAGGAACAATAAAATATATTCAACATTGCTCATTTGTCTTCATTTTTCAAGCTGTTAGCTTTGCCTTGACGGATGGTGTTGGCGACGGACCTGACGATTTGTTGTCCGAGGCAAAACACTCCGCTCCACATCTATAAAAGAGTTCAAAACTAATATTTTAGCAGAATGGATGAATTCTTTGGCAGACAGGTTTCATCAATTTTGATCAATGTGACAAAACATACATGTTATGTAAAGTATCGGTAATATTTGTTAAGGTAGGTCAACTATGAGAGCATTTCTGTCTTATGGTTTAATGTGCAGGCGTATTGATACGAGAACTTTCGGTATTTGAAAGTAGTGTTATCATCAAAGATAGACACAGTTATCATGAAAATATCAAAGTATTCCGCTGACGATTTGTTTCATCTTATTTTTCAATTTTAAAATGGCGCTTTTTCTATCATTTTTTTTTCTTATACCTTGATATTAGAAACTTCTGATAATATTACAAGCAAATTGCGACATGCTGCTATTTATTACAGGGTAGAAAAACAAACATTTGTTTAAATTTGCATACCATTTTGGGAAATAATCGAGTTGATAACTATTTGAACGTTATCTAGCTTGCATTAGTACGGTCATAACCACTATTTGGACATCTACTCAACTCTTACAAACTGTGCTACATGTTACCACGATTAATATACACGATGTTACTTGGTGAAAAACATCTCATTCATATATATATATATATTTATATACATACACACTAGACAGAACGGAAAGTGCTTTCCATGGATTCTATAGGAAAAGACTTGATAATAGAAGGTATAATTAATATTTTATACAAATAATACTATCGAACGGGTTAGAGAACTTCGAGAGATTCGAACCCAGGACTGCAGGTTCTCATTACATTGTCTGCATACACCAGCCCATATTCCATCACGACTAAACACACATCACCTAAATATGATGCTACTTAATCGGTGTTATATGCACTCATGTGTAGCAGACACACTCACATGACGACCTAATAATTAATTAATTTTCATCTATCTGAACACTCATTCCGGATTTCTAGGAAAGAAATCAAGGTATATAGGATTAATTACAAAGAATTATATATATGGTACATTTTGTCTATAGTTTGTGCAATTTAATTTTGTTTATATTATAACATGTTAGCATTTCACTTTATATGATTCTGATTGGACCAAATAAATCCATGAAATTAGTGTGCAGTATTCTCTTTACTGATTAGCTGCGATCGTTGGAAAACTGTTTGAACCCCGCCTTCTGGAATTTTTTTTTCACTGAATGTTTTTGATTCGACTCGCGAAAGGGAATTTGGGGAGAATGGTCTCGTCTGTTTCAAGATTGCCAATTTACCCCCACAGGGTTTTGCTATGTCAATTATAACATACCATAACATGAAAAATGGCAAAACTCCAAGACAAGAATCATAAACTGTATAACTATATTGTTATTTTGTACTATTTTATTATTATGAAGTCCTCATAGTAGTTGTATGATCCATCAAATGGAGACCACAGTCGAGTCGTTAAAAACAATATGGGACAATATTCATGATACTGAGACATACTGTTCTTTGCTCGTATTTTTTTTGATGGGCTTATATGATCAAAGACAACACGTTTCATCAACTACATATTTGTAACTTATACAGGTAAGATCGAGATAGCCCGAATTGTTTCATTTAGAAAGTTGTTTTTATTTTCTGTGAAGTAATTTCTTCGACTTAAAGTTTCAACAGATTTGCGTCCTTTTATTTAGTACACATATAGTGACAATTAATTAACACATACTAATTGAACATAAATTAATAAATGTATAAAAAAAGATATGGTCACTTATACTTAACCTTCGTGCCATTGATAAAGAGTTGTGTTTATTTGACTCCAAATATATTTATAATTAACAAATTAAGCCTACCACCTCCCTCTCCTTTCAATTTGAACTTATTTTAGCTCCAATACAAGCCTTGTGTGTGTATGTGTGTTTGTTTGTGTGTGTGTGTGTGTGTGTGTGTGTGTTTCTTAAATGATCTTGCTTTAGTATAAATCGCGCTGTTTGCAAATTATTATGAAAGCGCTCTCCGTGAACTGGTCAAGGGTCTGTCATAATGCTTTTGTCTTAGACTTGTAAAGTAAATTTTGTTTATTTTGCATAAAAGTACCGACAGTAACATCACGTGTCAGACAGTAAAATTAATTTTTAATTCATTAAATACATCTTTTTCAAAGAGATGGTATGATTACTTCGTCTCTAGCGCAGTGATTTATCAGGTCTATGTGGGATAATGCTATGATTTGTTTCGTGGTCTGATACATTCCATAAGCGCAGAGTTAAGTACTAATAAAGCAACTTACACAATCATTCGCTTCTCTTCTAAAATGACGTATTTGGGCTACAAATATATCTTAATAACACGTTATATCTAATGCCCTGGTTCAATATCTAATAAGACAAGATATATATTTAGAGCACCTGCAGGTGGTTTATAACTGACTGGAAGCTAATTTAGTCGGTAGGTTAAATGTCATGTTTCTTTCAGTGAAAATTGGCTCTTATAACAAAAACTTCCTGTTCATCAAACTGATCATTATGGAAGTGCTTTGATTAACATTACGAAGTGTGAGCTGGGTAAGCATTAAGAATGTGTACCGTCATTCTCAATGATGCTCTATAACTTTGACGGATGCATTCTGGGTAGGAAGATGCCATTGCGCATGATGTGACTGAGAATAGCTTATTAAACTGTGAAGGTAATTATCTTCCTACAGAAGAGCTCCCCCATAGATAGATTATTAGACATGTTTACTATCTAGTCCGTTAATTTAGGGCACGACAGTTTTGTATATGATGGTATAATTGTAATGTTAAACTACTATTTTTGGATGTGTTTATGTACTGGGTCTGGTTTCTCTTTATTGCTTTTGTATGTTGATATACATCAACTACTCAAAAATAAAAATCGACTAATCAGAAAACATGTTATGTTCGCAGGAAATATTTACACCCCTTTTGGGTTCAAGGGCTGTAACGAAGAATTAATTTTATAAAAAAATATTAATCCTAATTTTCAAATAAAAAAACGTCTCAGAATCGCTAACTCGTCATAGAAAGGAGCGATTGGCAGAGCAAATTTTACCGTAGGTGACAGTAAGTCTTAGTGCGTTTATAGCACGGCTCTGCGCGTGTTTGCGAGTTGTGTATCGCATGTCTTTGAGCAATAATTTCTATTTTTATTTTTTTCCACAAAATGATTGATGAGTCAAATTTTATCCAACCTTGGTAGAAAGCATATTGTTATAAAGCCGTTTAAAGTTTATACAGAAGCTGATGTTACTGACACAATATCGTTTTGCTGTTGTTGTTAAAAATAAAAATACCTTTAAAAAATTTAAAAATCACCCAACAACATTTGATTAAATGTAAAAGGAATCATCATTTTGTAAATGGCTTTAATTTTATCACCTTTCCTTACAACGATTCCTAGCTAGAATAGCTTCCTTCCAATAATAAATAATCCCATTTTATAGTCAAATATGTCCTCCGTTACTAAAAATGAAAAGCCCTTAAACGACTTCTCTATAACTGTTTGAAATATGTTGAAAAATGTTGGAATAAGCATACAGGATTAAAAATGTTTTACTGATTACTGTCTGCTCTCAAATAAGGCCAACGATGCTAAAAATAATACTAAATTAAGGAACGTGTTCTTTAAAAAGAAAAAAAAACATCCCCTCTGAACATAATATGGTCAAATTTGATATAACCCATCCTGATATAAAGAGTGTTTATAATTTTGCCGATTCACGACAAATATCACGAACATTAACAAAAACAAACTCTTTCAGGCGATTTCACTAATTATTTAACCACTTTGTGCGAAAACATGCTGGTGAATAGGGTTTTATTTATATTGTTAAAATTATGCCGACATGCCCTCCAATTTGGCTGCCTGTACCAATTTGATATAATCTGGTTGATATCGCATTTACTCTTGGTTTGCTTCCTTGTATCCGTATTGACATCTTGCTTGAGTCATTCTCATGAAATCATAATGTAATTAACTCAGACATGGCTAGAAAGCACAACATTGATGACATACAATTCAAACTAAACTCTGAAGCACTTTAATTAAGATTTTAGAAGCCCAAGGCTTTTTGTATTTGCCTTTGAAAAAGACTCATTAAGAGTCGAAAGCGCTTAGGCTAGTTAGTTACTAGTTTCGTACTGTTCGTCGTCGTCAGTTTATTGCATCTATATATATATATATATATATATATATATATATATATATATATATATATATATATATATATATATATATATATATCTATATATATATATATAAAGAATACAAATCATATGGCGAATAACAACCCTCTCAAGCGTACTGGATCCACCAAGGGATCACGTTTGTCAGGGATTAATTAAAATAGATGCAATAAACTGACGACGAACAGTACGAAACTAGTAACTAACTAGCCTAAGCGCTTTCGACTCTTAATGAGTCTTTTTCAAAGGCAAATACAAAACATAGTTACGACAAACAAATAAACACAAAAACGTTGCGTTTGTAAACCTCTACATTTCTATCTTCACATATGCTAAAACTATAAATACAACCAGCTTGTATAGACTAGTTGCGGAAACTGAAAACGTTGTATAATTCCCTAAAAGTCTACAAGCCAAAGCGACATCTATTTTTATTTTGTGTACATATGTAACGCAGATTATATCCCGGATATTTGGTTCTATACCGGTTATTCTTATAGTAAAAATTGAAGGATAAGAAGATTTAGAAAATGTTAAATTCTACTAGTGCATAGTTTTCATTTTCTAGTCTTCTTGGTTTAGACCGCTTGGTTTCAATGTTCTAAGGCGGCGTATCCAGTATGATTCCTTTTCCTTCCTGGTTACGGAACTCCAGCTGTGGTTGTTGGCAATAGCGATAAGTATTATATCACTGAAAGTGTGGCCAGGGGAGGAGAAGTGTTCTGCGACCGGGCTTCTGTACAGCTTTTTTGTCATGATAGAGACCAAGACATTCACTAGCACAGTGACTAAAGAAAAACTAAACATACATGGTTCAAACAAAACGTGCAAAACAGAGAATGTGACTTATCTCATCACATGTAAGATCTGTGGCCTTCAGTACGGGGGAGAAACTGAAAAGCTACACATAAGGATAAACCTTCATAGATCTGATTGGATGACAAAAAAGCTGTACAGAAGCCCGGTCGCAGAACACTTCTCCTCCCCTGGCCACACTTTCAGTGATATAATACTTATCGCTATTGCCAACAACCACAGCTGGAGTTCCGAAACCAGGAAGGAAAAGGAATCATACTGGATACGCCGCCTTAGAACATTGAAACCAAGCGGTCTAAACCAAGAAGACTAGAAAATGAAAACTATGCACTAGTAGAATTTAACATTTTCTAAATCTTCTTATCCTTCAATTTTTACTATAAGAATAACCGGTATAGAACCAAATATCCGGGATATAATCTGCGTTACATATGTACACAAAATAAAAATAGATGTCGCTTTGGCTTGTAGACTTTTAGGGAATTATACAACGTTTTCAGTTTCCGCAACTAGTCTATACAAGCTGGTTGTATTTATAGTTTTAGCATATGTGAAGATAGAAATGTAGAGGTTTACAAACGCAACGTTTTTGTGTTTATTTGTTTGTCGTAACTATGTTTTGTATTTGCCTTTGAAAAAGACTCATTAAGAGTCGAAAGCGCTTAGGCTAGTTAGTTACTAGTTTCGTACTGTTTGTCGTCAGTTTATTGCATCTATATATATATATATATATATATATATATATATATATATATATATATATATATATATATATATATATATATATATATATATATAGATAGATAGATAGATAGATAGATAGATAGATAGATAGATAGATAGATAGATAGATAGATAGATTTCGCAAATTATTCAGTTAGATACGGCTTTGAGTTTATTTACGTAAGGGCATTTAGATCATTTTCCAACAAATAAATAAACTACACAGGTTTTAAAAATGCTGTTATATGTTTATATTTAACTAATAAACAACAATTAACTGATTAAAATCAAATATGAGCAACAAATACGTTAATATATTACCAACCTTTTGACTGATTTATTTCAAAGTCTAGACATATGTTCGACAACTCGCGCATGATTTTAAACTAAATACTAGCGTTATTATCTCCTTTTTTAAAACGAGTAGTTACATGTTTGTGAGTTCTGATCCAGTGGACAATATATCAACATTTGCGATTAAGTATCTAATGTTTTCATGAAAGTATAACATAAACTTAATTCTACCAGATACGTTGCGGCGACTTTCGAATAGTTCTCTCATAGCTTATTTGTTTAATAAATACTTGCTACATTTTGCAAAATTTTTTGACCTGTCCAAATCTATTATAACTTTAGTGTACATACTTTGACTTATGGGATTATGTATATTTTCATATTTTGAGGAAAGAGCATCCCTTAAACTTTCGAGATATGGGAAATACTTGCTCTTGTCTGTTCTAATAAGAGAAAGTTTTATTCTATCAAATTTACTAAAACAATTGCCTGACATTTCGTCATCAAATTGGTTAGACATCATTAAAAGTTTTGCTTTATTATTATTTCCGTCCGCTAATGTTAAATTTTCAAACATTTTTTCTAATACTTAGACAATATTACTTAAATAATGTCCAAGAGCGAGAGTATTAATTCCGTCTTTGCAGTACCTTTTATCATAAAAATTTCTTAGTCCACGTTTTATAATTGTATTCGTTTCAAGCTTATGATAGTTGGTCCGAATAACATAGGTTTTAATAAAACTGACGCTATTGTTAAGAGCAGCTTTGAAATCCACAAAATGCATCATCTTTTTCACATATGCCCTAGGGATGCCTTTAGCTTTCTTTGTCAGTTTATTTTCGTCTAGTATGACAGCATACATTTTGCTTCTAAGTCCAACAAACTCTCTAACCAGTACAAACATAAACTCGTCTTTCATTTTTCTATAACTTTCTTGTTAGAATTGTCATGAAATCCACTAAAAGTTGGATAATCTGATAAATCGAATAGATCTTTATTATCCTAAATATCTTGATAGACATTTTCACATTTTATATTGTACACCAGAGAATCCGTATCAGTAAATAGCAGCTCCGAATCTGGCCACATCTTTTTGGTAAAATTATAATGAAAATCGTACATCAACCACTTTGATATATGAAATACAGCTGCACCAACATAGATTGGCTTAATTAACTTTAAATTTGTCTTTCGTCTTGGTTTTGCGGCAAGATTTTCATTAAATATTTTCATACTAACAAAATCATCGTCACTAACTAACTTATTTCTGCGATTAATATCCTTAATAATTTCGAGTGAAATTCTTTTTCTAACGTTTTCCATAGTCTTTCCAAACACTGAGTTGTTCATTAACTTGAAAAAGTTTTTCTCAAATTCGGTTGTAGCTACGGCACGACGTTTCGTATTTAGGTTAATATAATCGGCCATCCGCTGCGATTTATTAAACTTTAGCACATGATAGACTTTTCTCAGAATTAATCCAGCATCTACTGCTTGCTCTAGTTTTTTGTAGTGCATGACATAATTTCTTTTAACTAGCAAATTTGGAACTAACTTGTTAGCGATAGAGCATTTTCCTATTGTCATAGCTCGTTGCTCAGGCGATAATAAACTATAATCAATCGTCATTGATTCTGCGCAAAATGGATAGTCGTTATGTAGATCGTGTAAGGAACTGGGGTAGTCTAAATCAACTTCAACAAAATATGAAATATCCTTGGGAAGATTTTTTCAGTTTCTTTGAGAAACTGGTTTGGAATTATCCAATGAAACCCCCCGCAAGGCATTGGCTCCTGCATATTCCACCCATAAAGGTTCACTTTATCTAAATAAATAATGTAACTCGACGGAAGATTTTTATCATAACTTTGTAAATATTTATTATTAGCTGCTTCATATTTTTTTGCTATAACGCTAATTCCGCCTCTGATGCCTTTTTCAATAAAGTTAAACATATCGATATCTGTTAAGAGTTCTAATTCTATCTCGCTAGTTTTAAGTAAAGCGTCCCAAGACAGCCCAGGAGCAGAATAATACCAACAGGGGTCCAATCCGTAATTTACATGACTAACCTGACGAAAATTCTCGAAAACATCTGCTAGCAATAACACATCAGTTTTTAGATATAAACCGTGATAATCGCCAAATGTTTGGCAGGAAAATGTAGTCCACATATCTTGCGCATATTTATACTCGTCGTCTCTGATGTTCACGTTCTTGAGCTGTGAGTAAAATTTATCTTTGTCAGGTAGAGAAGTTTCACTAAATCTGCTCCAATCGTCAAAATACTCGTAAGGAAAGATACCTCTTTTTGTCAGATGGACATAGTTTTCTCCGAAACAGCTGCACAGATTATTGAAAATACTAGAGCGTTTAACGAGCTCATCTAATGATGCCGACATAAATTGCAAGCTATCGATGAAGCGTAATTTGCCGAGGGTCACCGACATATACTTTTCAAAATTATTTGGAATACATTTACTTAGTTTCATTTTGGCTTTAATGTCTTTATCACCAAAAGCTTCCACAATGATATGACTGTTGTAGCCTCGAAAGTTATGTAAAAAAGTACTGGAATAAAATCTGGAGCATGAAATTTGAAATTGCAACTGTTATGCGCAGCTCCGCGATACTGAACGGTCAAATGACAATGATCTCGCACCTTGAAGTCTACCAGAGGTTTTTCACAAATATGGCAATTAACTGCCTCATTAAATTCGAGATGTTGTTTAGATGTTATTCTGATCGGAGCTGTCCTAAGTAATCTGTTAGAAATTGTATTAACTTCGTCTATTGAATTTTTTAGTAACCAGACGGCAGGATTTTCACCTCGATATAACTTTATTGGAGACGAAAATCTATCTCTGGCACAATAAACTACCTTATAAGCTACCCCGCAAGGAATATGCTGTTGTATCTTTCTTGTACTTGATTTGTTCTGATCATTTTCAGCTCCAGCTACGGGAACGAGTAGACACTCGAAATCGGCGTAAATAAAAAAGGGAATACTCAGCTTATGATTATAGTTTTTAAATTTTAATATTTTTTTTTTCGCTAGGCATAGTTATTTTTTGTACATTAACGCAGTATTTGAGATGGACTTGCAGTCTGTTATCGCTAGAAAAACCGTGCAAACATCTGTAACACAAGTATTTCTTGTTTCTGTTTTTACTGTACTGTCCACCAACTAAGCCGTTAAAGTTATTTATCCAACAGTAATGTCCCTGAAAAAGTAATAAATTTCTTGTCTTTTGCGAAGCATTATCTGAGATGAATAGAGGGTAAACGTTTTCTCGCTCGTCTAGTCCGAAAACATTTACTGAGATACCGTTTTGTTTTTCGAACTTTGGTATATGATTTTCTGCTACTGGAAAGTTGATGCCATCAAAATTGAGTTCGTTTTTGTACGGAAAGTACTTGTTGACGCGTTTGGAATTCTGCTCCTTGGGAATCATTCCGGAAAGAATAGACCACTGGAAACAGTTGTTATCGTTGTTTTTTATATTTATGCAGCACTTTTTGTTCTTAATTTTTTTAGGAAAATCGGCGTACCCAGTGCCGCGAAGTACGTTATATTTTGATGTGTGAAATAAAACTGTCTTTGTTATTTCGAATTTCCAACCTGAACCTGACGAGGTAAATTCTTCTTGTTTTTTTGTTTATTTCCTGGTGTGTTTCATCGGCGACCATAGCAATGTTTGTTCCAGTTAATATTTTTCTCGATTTAGCTGTTCAATAGGGTTCCGAGATTTCGCTTTCAAAAGATTTTGTTTCCTCAACTGAGTGTAACTTTGATAGAATCATATGATACTGGACAATAAGTTTGATTCTTTTATGAACTGCAAGTTCTCGAGCTATAATGGGTTGTAAAAGATAATATAAATTTGTAGAGGTAAAATTAGCTAATATAGTGTGATCGTCGAGTTTGTAACTGTTGTCATATCCTTCAAAAGCCGAAACATTCTTTTTCGGATTTGATAATGCTCTTTTTAGCGATGACGCCCAATTTCAGCATTATATGTATATGGTAATATTGTTTATTTAATTGAAATTTTTAATACTTTTAATTAGATATATAAAATGTTGTATATATAATGACAGAAATCTTGAGATATCTACCACTGACAGTTGAAGAGCAAGAAATGTATCATGTACACACGAAATACAACCTATATGCTGGAAATGCATTAGGTTCTGTTATCAACATAGCAACTGAAAAAGCTATTGGCGTACCAACTCCGGCTGGGATATTAATTTCTGTAAAGGGCGATGATGCAGAAAGAATTGATATGTTTAGAAAAGATTTTATTTATACCTTGCTTGTTGGAGATATTCCAATAGGACAGCGAGTATATAGAACAAATGGTGCAGTTGCAGATGATAATATCGAAAATTTAGGATTACAAAACGAATATCAATCCCACCCAGTATTTGATCTATATGAAGCAAATGATAAAGGAATTATTAGATATATATAAAAACAAAAAATGTTATTGGAATTTTGAATAAAAATGGCTACTTACAAGTAGTAGTACATGGGGTAAATACAGATTTTGTTTGTTATAAAGCTCATTGTTTTGTTTATGAAGTTTATAGCGGCAGTATTCCTAATAGTTTAGTTATTGACCACATTAACAAAATTAAAACCGACAATCGTCTTGAAAATTTAGATCTAGTTACTCAATAAGAAAATAGTAAAAGAGGAGATGCTGGTGGTGCTAGATATTCTAAATCAGTTGTTTCAATAAATCTTGAAACTGGAGCAGAAATGAAATTTAAATTAATTTATTCTACGGCAAAATATCACAAAATTCATTCTCAAGTAATAAAAGATGTAGCTGACGGTAAAACATGATCAGCAATGTCTATGATAACATTTGATAGATTTTATTTCAGATACGATAACTAATGATATCATTCAAATCGTTTCGTGAGATACAATTATGTCAAAATTCCATTACATCGTCGCGAATTAATCGTATTGCCATTATTTTATTTGCATAAAGTTTTATTTTATCCGCCGTTGTTAACAAAAATTTATCAAATTCGCCTGATGCTATCATAACGTCAACGAAATAAAAATTATAACCCAACACAATGTGGTGGAGCAAGCAGTTTCGAACTGCTACGGCTAATTCTTTTTTGTTTAGAATATTAAGTCGACAATGATATTTTATTTCCATAATATATATATATACATATATATATATATATATATATATATATATATATATATATATATATATATATATATATATATTAATTAGATAAAAGATTATTATTATAACGAGCTTAATCGAGAGGTTAGATCAGATATATTCGGAAGATTTTGTTCCAGTTAATAATGTCACCGATGACAGATTTGCTGATTTCATCGACCATACTGAAAATGATATATTGTATAACTATGACGATGACGATGAAGATGATGTTGTCGTTAGCAAGAAATATTTAAGCAGACCAACAACTGGGCGATATGATGTTAAGTACCACATTGCCAAAAAAATATTAAAATTTAATTTTAACGTCGCCGAGCATCAAATATTTTGGCAGCTTATTAGACCCTTTCTAAACTTAAAAGTACCGGGACAACAAAGAAACATAAAATACGATTTTATTTTTGTTAAAATATTTAATTTAATGACAGTCGATGATGCTAGAAAATTGAGCTTAATTTCTTTATGTGAACCTGTAAAATGTAAGTCAGTACTGATAAATTACGAGCAAATTTATAATAATATTATTCGATCAATGCAATCGCAGTCGATGAAATCGACCGAGTTGGTACCCAATTATTAAATTTATCGCTATATCCGCGCCATTTAACTAAACTTTTGCTGCCGCGCTTTCTAATAACTTTTTTGATAACAAATATATCTTGCTCTGTTTTTTGAAGTTCCTGTTCGTACAAACTGCCAGTTATAGGTTCCACTAGCAAGTCTTTCAGCGAATATGTAACTGGTATTATTAAAAGTACTTTATCAACAACAAATACTTCTTCGCTCCAGTTCAGAGTAAATCCCTTTTCAAACGTTTTCTTGGTCAAAGAAATTCTAACATTATCGCCGACTCTAAATTTGTGTCTGAGGTACATGTTTTCGTTTGCTAGTATTGGATTTGCAAGCGCATCGTTTGGCGACATTTTAATGGTTCGGTGTTTCGTGTTATTATATTCGTCAACAAGTTTCTGTAAGTTGTCAATATATTTATTCGTATTTTTAGCTGTCAAATACTTATAATTTTTTTCGTTAAGCGTGCGATTAAATCGCTTTTTCCTTCATGTCCAGTTGCGTATTTTTTAATATTATTTTCTTCCAAAAACTGCTCGAATTTTTTTTTAAAAAAACTCTGCTCCGTGGTCGGTCCAGATCTTGTTTGGCTTTCTTGCTGTTGTTGTTATTATGCGCTTTAGCGCGTCTATCACTGAGGTCCCCGTTTAGTCCGAAACTGGTACATTAAATGCATATTTACTAAAAACATCGACAACATTAAAAAGATACCTCTGCTGATCGCCATCAGCTCCAACGTTAAATTGAGCTAGATTTGACATATCAACTGAATCTATCGCCCAAATGTCATCAACGGCATTTGCTACAACTTTACATCGCGGAAACATTCTAGGTCTATGTAGTTCAGACGTTAGCGACGCTGGGTCATCGTATAAGTCTTCACCGAGTCCAAGTTTATATTTTGCTCCAATAAAACCCTGTACCAGTCTTCGGTCGACATGCTCTCGCATATTTTCTGGTTTCATTTCGCGAAGTTCGTCTAATATCACTTTGTCGCAACTGTGTTTTGTTTCGCCACTAAGAAGATCAATATCTCTGTAGCAGATATCATGACGCATCGCTATTGCATCAACCTGATTGTAAGGTTCTTGTCCTGTAAGCGGATTATCATTTTCATCAAGCTGCTTATCAAGCTGATTCCACGGACCAGTATATTTATGACCTGGCAATGTCCAACCGCCTTTCGCTTTCGGCAGATTGCCAATTAATTTATGTATATCTATTCCCGTTCCAATCATTTCTCTGTTGATGCATTTCTGGCAATATGTATCAATTTCATTTTCCTCTAGACAAAAATCTCTATCAGCGTCGCAGTTGCACTTCATCATTTATTTATAACTGACAAATTTTTGATGAAATTTGTTGATTTTTATCAAATTTGTTGATCTTTTAGGGTATTTTAGTCGATTTTTGCGATGAAATTATATCATTTTGCTAGTTTTCGTTGGGTCAAAACCCCAGGAAGGTTAACGGGAAATAACATAACGTTTATCATTTATCGATCAAAATCTAGATTTGTCTGGTAATGCTAATTCCTGTTAACCTTCCTGGGGTTTCAACCTCAAAAAATAAGAAATATTACTAAAACATAAATATTGTTTTAGTCGTTTACTAAAATAACGTCCCTGATAACATCAGGGGGGCAACCCGCTCCAAACTTTGTTGCTGGCAAGAACAAGCTTTTTCTTTTTTCAACAGATTGCGCAAATACTTTTCAGCAATATTCTATTATTCCTTGTCTTTTCCGTCTTTTCGTCTTTATTTTCCGTTTTAGTTTTACACTTGAGACAATATGTTGACATTGTTATATTTGTAAGTTTAGATAAAATTAATTACGATTTCATCATTAGCACGAAAGTGTTGTTTATCAAATTGCAAAATAAACTTTAAAAAATCTGGACTTTTGGTCATCTGTTTAACGAACATCACGCAATAATAACCGCAAGCGGAAGTTCCAACTGGCTGAATCTGATTAGAAGAATAATTTATTATTTTGTACTTACTCATATATCGTTTAACCGCATCACTCGGTGGGATTCCGAACGAGTCGAAATAATTATCAAAAACAGCTATCCAATGTGTACCAGATCCCCCATTAAAATCTTGTATATTTATAACGCAAGAACCCGATAATGCTGGAGATATAAGTTCATCTTCGGAATAAACTCCGCGAAAATGTTTTACTTTTTGCAATTTATCAAGTATATCAAAATTACTTAACGCAGGAGATTTTATCTCCTTGTTCCTGGCAGCGTTAGTCCTCGTCATCGTCCTAACAGGCCCGGCAGTAGACTTCCCGCCAATCCTGCCAGTAATGGGGCTATAGGAAGAAATCCACCTTGTGTCTTTTTTTTCGTCCTTCTTTTCCTTTTCGTGGTTGTATTTGTTCTAACAGTTTTTCGTTTAGGCATTATATTTAATCTTTAGACAAAAATGTTCTTTATACCACCGCCAAAGACATTGCTCCTGACAATACCACTACCTTTAACTGCCTTTTCTGATGCGCCATGTACTGCTCCTTACGCCGCTGCTATCCCTAATGTTCCTAACACTGGCAAAATTTTAGGAATTAACGTTTTGGCTATAACTGATAGTGCCGGACCTAAGAAACCACTGTCCACCGCAATGCGTTGGGACAACGCAGTTATTTGTGTAGCGCTCAAATTTAAAACGAAATGTTTTTTTGCGATCGTATTTATTCGCTTGATTTTTGGTTAAGAATAATTTTGTTAAAGTCCCCAAAGCAATCGGGTTGATCTTTATTGAAACCAACCTCCGCTTCGCAATAGCAGCTGTTAATTTTTTAACTTGGCCATCAGATAAATGTATTTCTTTTATAATATATTTTGTCATCTTATATAACGTTTACAGATTAAACTTGTATTGTCATTTTACCTCCAATGGAGTCGACTGTCACAGATCTGTCGCTTATCACTAATGCATATACATTTAACGCTGCTGGAGCTGCTGGAGCGGCATCGATCGTCCAAGTAGCCTCAATATCAGCTGTACTGTCAACACCTCGCTCGCTATGTCTACTAACGTCAAAGTAAAATATCGGATAAAGTGTACGAAATTCTTCTATTGATATCTGAGTTCCGTCTCCAGTATCTTGATATTTCTGCATTGAATCGAGCAGGTACATGTACGATCTAGGAATGTTTTTATTTTCGTTATCCGCAAAATTGCACTCGATCGCGCGTTCTGGATATTCCTTTGAATTTATTCTGACGTAAATTCGTCTAACATCAGCGTTGTCAAATATACCATTATTTTGTGTTTGGCTTCCGCGTCGATCTTGTCTCTGGAATACAACGAATAAATTATGCGGAAGCTGTTCGCTCGATGTTGTTGTAAGTCGCCATGTGTAGTCGGTAGTATTCGGAACTGTTTGATATACTTTATGTTGTTGAAAATGAATTTTACTGGTGCGTTTTGTCAGCAATTCATCTAATTCTAATGCTTTAGTAACCGATGGAGTTATTTGTGACATCCACAGCGCAAGTGTGTTTATAATAAATTGCACATCAGCCCCACCAGATATAAATAAGCAATCATCTCGTTCTGCTCGATCTAAAATAAGCGTATGTTTTACTCCGCGAAATACTTTATCATAATCTCTGCAAAAGCCAAATATTGTACTTAGCGGTAACATCATTGTAATTTGACGTGATACTGCTGCGATTGCTGTTTTAGAAAATTCTTCGTTATAATGTCTACTTCGAAAGTCAATTGTGTTAAGAATTAAATTTAACATTGCAACGCCATCATCAGCTGCTCCTGATGGTGTTATACCAAGATTATTACAGGCAGCAGTAAGTGACACTCTTACAGCGTCTGCATTAGCGGCTGCACCTAGTGCGTCAATGCCTAACGCTGCAGCATTAGCAATAAGAAAATTTCTCACAATTACAACATCTGCAGCAGCATCAGCTTCGTGTGTTAAAATACCTTTTTGAATAAATTCCGTAGATTCTGCTGTTCTGATTCCAGTATCTTTAAACCACATCATATTAGTTGCAGTTGATTTGGAGTAATCATCGGAAAAAAAAATAATAATTAAGGCTGTACTTGCAACTTGTAAGTGATTTTAAATATCTTCGACAGTTTGATTGGCCAGTTGATATTGAGCACTTCTTAATAAACATTAACCATTATTTACAAGAGCTACTTCTATTCCAGCCGCAATTGCATCAGGCGGATTGGCTATTGTCATAATTTGACCACGTACTTCTAACATTGCTTTGCAAGGCAGTAGAAATACGTCCTCGTCTCTGATATTAAATGTTCTAACGCCAGCCTTATTAGGTTCGTTAGAATTTTCATCTAGATATTCAACATGCTCAAATTCCGTTACTGCATCGTCTTTGTCAGGAATTTCTGTAACATCGAGATTAGTTTTTACAGACATTTTCTTATTTTATCAGGTTATATAAAATTATTGCGGCGTTGTAAATTTAGATATTACATTTTGTATAATCTGCTCGCCTTTTGGTGATAAGAGTTTTTTCGTTGTTGTTATCATCGCTCTTTGGGTTTCTTTAGCTGGTGCGATTTCCGAAATAACTTGTTTGATTGACGGTGATTCGCCTTTTATTTTATCAGATTTTCGTATCCCACTGCAGTTTCAGCAGCAGATGCAGCTCCAGTTGCAAAAGCTTTACCCGCGTCAAGTGCGATTGGTGCAACTTTACGAGCCAATCCTGAAATATTTTCAGCAATTTTAGTAAATATATTTCCGAAAAATCCTCCTACAATTTTCCTTCGATAAACTTTTTCTGTTTCGTCATATATCTGAGGTTGTATAATTTTCGTTTTCAATCACGAAGTGATTGCGTGTAGGTGTACGTAATAAGTAACAACTTCCTCATTCAAATCCAACTATCTTCCAGATTGGTCTGTCAGTTGTATATTTACTTCTGTTATTTGATTTTCAACGTTTAGCGGATAATAAATAATATGACGAGGATTAATTTGCATGAGAGAACCTGGTGGAACTTCTGATGAAAACTGTATATAGTTTGACCTTTGCTGCCTTTAGCTGAATAAGAACCAGACGCGATCGAACAATTTACCAGTATAGTGTTTACGTCAGTTATATTTACTGGAAATTGACCATCATCCGTGATAGGATTATCAAAACTACCGGGATAATTTTCATGACGAAATACTATCAATGATGCGATGCTAGTTTTTAATAGAAAACTAGCTATAAAATTATTTTGTACTTTTATTCTAACTCACAATGTAATGCTAGCTCAAAATCATCCACATTTCCTTTTTTTTGCGTTATAAGCTCTTTAATCGTTTTATTCAAATCAGTTATATTTTAGGCACCTTGCGGAATTTTAAATGATGTCTAAGTTTTGTTGAGGGCATTTATAAATGAAAAATCATCATTAACACCTGTCTTAACATTTGCCATGGCATTCCCACAAGTACAAGAAATTAATCCAATTTCGTATAGTTTTTCACGATCTAGTTCTACTGGCTGAATATACTTTACTGAAAAGATCGCGCTATCTTTATCAGATTGGCAGGAGTCGAGTAATAATGTTGCTGACATTTATTATTATAGTTTTATAAAATTAAGTCGCGGTGCAAAGTATCGTATTCGTCAGATGCTAATAAATTTCTCAATTTTAAATTATCAAGTATATTGATGATTTCATTGTCAATTTCAGCACCAACATTTTCTGCTTCTTTTGATGATATCAATAACATTAATCTGCCGATCATTTCAGTAACTGATGAGAATATTCTGACGCCTGTTTCCGGTTTTTCTTCTATATATTTGTTTACACGAGTTTTATCAAATAAACCAAATTTTCCTTTAAAATCCCAACCTGAACCAAAAGGTTTTGGTCTTTTATTTTCTGCTGTTTTTGCAAATATGCGAGCAATAATACCATATCTCATTCTATCATAAAGTGGAAGCATTTCTACTTCTTTTATAGCTGACTTTTAACTCATTTTTAGCAGCAGCTCCGTCTTTTATTATTTCATTTAATCTATCAATTAATGTGGTATGATCTGCATCGGTCCACTTATCTATATTATCAGAATCTTTTATGTTTTCTTTCTCTAAAAATTTATCGTACTCATCATCTTTTATCACATCATTTGCTCGTTTTATATACCATTGTCTTTGCTCTTCAACCTCCATAAACCTTACAGTAAGCTCACCAACTTTTTTGCTCTTCTTTAATATGCTTTATTTCTCCTGATAAATTTGTTAAAATATTTTTAACTTCTTGCGATGTTGATGTTGCTAATTTTCCTTTCGAGTTCTAGCGTATTATTTATAAGCCGATCTATTTCAGCTTGCCTTGCAGCAGGATTAGCTATATATGCTGCAAGTGCCTCAGCTAATCTTTTCTTTTCCGCATCAGATCTCTCAATAATTCTTCCAGCAGCCGCCTCTTGTTGTTCTTTAACTAATCTGAGTAAACCTTTCTCTTGTAACTGTTTAGCCTCTTCTTCTGAAAGTGGTTTAGTTTCGGGTTGTTTTCCAAGTAAAGCCTCAGTAACTGGTTTGAGAACTTTAGCTGCTATTTCTGCCGCAACAACTTGACCGCGTCGTGCTTGCTGAACTAACTGTTTAAATTTTGCCTGAGATTGCGCAAGCTTTTTCAGATTTTCGATATGTTTTCTGTACTTTGCTTGTCTTTCCAATAATTATATACTATATTCTAAAAATGTTATTGTAGATAGTTTTCAATACAACATCGAAATATTTAATTCTTATCATTTGTTAACCTATCGAATAAAAAGAAATCATATCTATTTGCCGTTGCTTGACGATATAGTTCAATAAATTTATCTTTTGTTACGTCGCCGCATTGTTCGTTCGCGATATTTCTAACGTCAATATTGTCAAGTCCTGGAAATAATATAAAACAACCAGTATTTCGCCTAATAAATCTGTCGATGTTATAATATCCTTGAGCGAGATAAATAGAATTACATTTCTTATTTCGCGACAGTAAAAAATACGATCTGATTTTATTCATTTCCTCGTTGTTTAGCGGAATATCATCAAAAACAACTATTTTATGTTCACACGAATCGAGTTTTTTAACTGGAATAAGTTCTTCTGGTTGTTTGATTATAAAGAAATCCTCGCCAGATTCAAGATCGTCACGAAATTTGTCATTATAATTGTTAAGTAGCTCATACGTATCTTGCTGCGGATTAATATTACAAATATAAACTCGATCGTAGTTAAAATTATCTCCGAGAAGTAAATTCATTAGCAAATTTGCTTTGCCAGATCCAGTTCTACCAACAATAAGATAATGACAATCTGGAAGCTCATTGTTATGTTTATGTTTCACCAACCGTTCTGTATCGAAGTTTAATGTCGACGATTTTGCCATTACTATTATGGTATATAATTTTATCAAGCAGTAAATAAATAATGAGTTTTTACTCAAACTTTGGAACAACAGTAGGAGATTCAGCGTCTGCTCAACAAGGTGACTTATCTAAATACGCAACTCTCGACCAAATCAAAAATGAAATTACTAATTTATTAAATGTCACGAATGTAGATCAAAACGAAGTTGTTATTTTTCAAGATAAAGAAGGACGATTAAAAACGAGCAATATACAACTATCTGATGTACTTGTACGAATTCCCACCGCGGTTGTTAATAATATAGTTACTTTTACTGACCAAGGTAAAATACAAGATTCGAGGCAATCCGTTAACGATTATGTTAAGAAAGCTGGCGATGTATTTATTGGCGACATAATAATGTCAGGAAAAAAAAATTACCTATCTCGGAAACCTAACCGCAGATACAGATGCAACAACGAAAAAATACGTCGACGATCAAGAATCTAAGTGCGTGTCAGTGCGCGTTTGGTATTATGCGTGCATTTCTGAATATGAAAACAATGGGATTGCTAACCTTAGAGCACCAGAAACGGATTTCGACGCTGCAAATAAAAAATATCTCGACGATAAAGAAATTTCTATAACGACTTCGTTAACGACAATTAATGATGGAGTTGCCGCATTTAGAACTGAGTTTTCTAATCACGTACAAACATTTCTAAATTTTCGTAGAAACAAACAGAATTAACAATGATTTTTTTCGGGAACTCCACCAACTGTTATCTTTAATCTCACTGACATTATCACATGACTTAACGATATCACAAGTGGCATTCCAAATATTATTCAAAAAACTGATCTCATTAAAATTCCTCACAAATTAAAAATATTGTGTACACTGTAGCATCAGGAAAAGCAACCTGGTCGCAGCAAAATAACACTCTTAAACATATCGCAGAGGTCACTGGTGTATATAGATTGACTTTATTTAGTAGTGCAAATTTTAGAATATTTACAACATTTCCATGGCGTCATTAAACCGATAATTTTTCTGGAACTGTGTCTATTGTGTTAAGCAAAGATATTGAGGAAACGTTTATGATTATAGCGGATAATAAAAAGTTAACCGCAGCTACTTATTGGTGGTGTATTGAATTTGTAGCTGAAAATCCAGAATTAGTTACTTAAAAATATAAAACAAATATTATATAATGAAAAAAATATAGTCGATTTCAATCATATTTCAGAAAATATTCCAAAACAAGATGTTGACGCTCTAATGCAATATTACAGATACTATCATAAAAAATATTTGGTGCGTCAAAATATCTTACAAATACTATACCAAAATACTGCGAGTAATATTTTATCTACCGCTACTAATGACCGGCTCTGGTATAATTTTAAGTGGCGCATCATTAAATCCGTTCTTGTTAATAATATCTGGTGTTGGCGTTTCTCTTGCAGCAGTGTGTAAAAAATTTGAACCTCGACTAACGACTAAACCAAATGCTTGCAAAACAGCAAGTATAACCAATAAAAAATTGCTCGATCAAATTCGATCTTACTTGCGTGGCATAAAATATGACATGGACGATTTAATACGCGAATTTCTCATTATTGATAGTATGTTAACAGATATTCTGCCAATGAGAGTTAGCAAATACGAAAAAGATTATGATAAAAAGTAGATGTTTAATTAATTTTGTGTGGCTTTAGTAATATCGTTATCGAAAAAAATATAAACCATATTGTCAATAAATGTCACCACATCATCTACCCATCCCGCTATTCTCACATCGCTTTCGACTGCGAATAACCACACTGATCCATATTTCGGCGATATATAATATCCCACCTTTTTAATGCAATCGCTTATTATTTTAGTTTTTTTATACCAATGTACCCTGACGCTGCTATGATCGAATTAAATCTTCGTTAGATCGAATCCAAAATGTCTGATTGAGTATGACATTATATATATATATATATATATATATATATATATATATATATATATATATATATATATATATATATATATATATAATATATATATATATATATATATATATATATATATATATATATATATATATATATATATATATATATATATATATATATATATATATATAATATTTTATTTGTTTAATATAACATTCTTAACCAATCAGTATTTAGTAGTAGTGAATATTGATGTATCCTGTATCAGAGACCCTCCAGCCACAAAACATATTTTTGTCAGAAAAGGGTTTTCGTGTAAAAGTTATCGTTTTGAGCTAACAAAGGCTGCTGACAAAAATGTTAACTTACAACGTTTTGGGGGGTTGTGGGGGGTCTCTGATAAAGGATTATCAAATATTCAATACTACTTCTAGGTCTAGGTTTGTAATTTCCTTAGTGCATTTGACATATTCCATGTTCTGATTTCTAATAAAAACTAACAATTTTATTTTTTAAACATCAAGATCATTCTGGAAAATTATTATACATTAGGTAATAGACTTTTTTAATAAAATGTTAATTGTAACATTCGGTCATGTAGAGAACTGTATAGTCTTTCTATTGAAAGGATTTTTTTCTTTAAGTTTTATAATTGGTTGTGTCCAATTTTAAGTCGGGCTGGAATCTATTAGCTTCAATTTGGAATCTATTGCCTTCAAGTTGTAGAATTCAAGCGATTATTGGCTCTCAAAATACAGGTGTTTTGATAAAATTCTTGGAATTTATAGTGAATTCACACCCGGAATATTAATTTGATTTAAAGAACCACTGTTGATAAATTCACACTTTAAGAGATACCACACACACACACACGCACACACACACACACACACACACACATGGAGTTAATTTGGACTTCTACTGAATTTTATTCAGGACTTCAAATTATTATGACATGTGTCTGTAATTCATGTATTCTTTCAGGATTTAATTCGCAATACCGTAAGTTCTTTTTCATTTTTACTTTGTATTATAGAAAAATAAATAATTTCGTGAATTTCACAAAGCTTGTTATTTTTCACTCTTTTATATAATGTATTTTAAGAGCATAGACTTATAAAAATAAACTGTATATGTAAATATGTCGACGAAGACATCATAAGTCTCTTCAATCTGGAAAGGAAAAAGTACTTACACATCAAGTTGGATAATAGTAAGTACTGTCGGTGATTCTGGAAGTAATTTACAGCTCAAAGATCCTAAAAATGGTCTGCAATACGTAAAACATTCAAAATTGCTTCATAAATTTATAACATAAATCATGCCACTTTAGTCTTGCGAAAGCTGGTAGCGGTTGTTTGATACAGAATCAAAACACTGCATTCATCACCTTCTCCTGTATACTTCATAGTGCTCAGTAGCACTAATGAACCAGCTGTACAGACATTTTTAGAGGCATCAGGTAGAGAGCAGACACGATGCCGTGAAACTAAAACATTCCGTTGTGCCACTTTTTCTGTACAACATTGATGCATTTTCAAAGGAATACGTACAATACCGAATCGACTTAAATACTGTGCGTCTTACTAGATCCTGATGCTTAAACTAGAAACAGATAATTGTAACCGATAAAATGGAGAGATAGAGAAATCTAGAAATGGGGGAATGAAGACCATAATTGTACTTTCAACTCATCCAGACAGAAATATGGTGTCTGAATTAGGACAGGTTTAACGTAAACGAGGCAAAGTAATTTGAGTTTGTATCCACATACACAAAAACTCATACATTATAGAAGAGGTCTAAACAGGTGCAACTGCTGGTGATTCTAGTTTAATTTATTATCTCAAAGATACAATGGTCTTCATTATGACAAACATTCAAATTGCGTTAAATGTTTATAACAGAAAAGCAGTCCAAAATGAAAACATCAACGACTATAAAGGCAGAATCGTTTGGTGATTTTTGAGACATAACATGAATTTCAGTAAATTCTTTTATATGGCTGGGCGAGATGTATTTAACGGCAAAAAATGAATAGCTGACTAATGTGAACTATATAGCCATGTTTACTAAAGCCATAAAAATACTCCACCGTTCTGCATATTATAAAACTCATCCAACAGCAAGACAGGTAAATCAAAAGCCCACACGTTAAATCTAACGTAGATGTATCTCAACTTACATGTTATTATTTGTTATATCCATCAAAATGTTCAATGATAATTTTGCTCTTGGAAAACATACGCATTCCACTATCATTACAGAAAATGCAAGTGAAAGCTGGAAACTTTCTTTCTCTCAGTTCATAAAAAATTTATCATAAAGTAATAGCAGGCAAACACTACAGAAGAGTGCATCGAGCTATCAAGACAATTTCTAAAGTTCTGGAGCATCTATAAATAAAAAAGTTGGAAACAGAGGAAGGTTAAATATCACAGAGCACGAAATACATCATACGTCGCCTGTAAAAAGAATTCAATCAGAAGGAGCTGTCTTAACTCAAGCTGATGACAACGGATTTAAAAATAACTTGAAGGATATATCTTGCAGAAGAAAGAGTCATACCTGCACGATTCAGCTGCATATGACTGACAAAACTTGGCTTATCATAACATTAATAAAGTGGAACGAAGGACAAAAGTGCTGGAACTACGTGGCAGAGTGTCTTATTAAACTTTGCTTTCTTTTACTGTCACAATTTTCCCAGTTACACCCCCGTATTATTCATGATACTTGACAGGTGTGGATGAACTACTTAGGAATAATAGGAATAATAGGTTCACTGTTGAAAATGTCAGGGTTCCCTCGTCGACAAATGCTGCTGAAATCACAAATGAGTACAATATAGTCACTTTTAAGCTTATAGTGAGAAGTGTTAGCAAGCTTGTAGAAATATTATGATATAATAGCAATTCTCTATCTTGTTTTTAGCAGTTTTCAAACATTTATGTTTAAAAGACTAGGTTACTTCAAAGTATAAAATCATATACAAAGCTATATCTTGGATGCACATGTCCAACAAAAACCGTCTATTATAAACACTTAGAAAACAACAGTAATTATTAATTTTACTAAAATATAGTATAAAGCACATTTCCAGCACTTCATAAATGATTCAAAAGATGAATCGGACTTTTCATATGATCATAACTCCATCTTACGCTTGCATAGTGACATGAATATGATTTTGCACAAGAGTGTATAGGCATACATCTGCAATCTCTGTTATTTTATATGTACAATACATGCATTCGTTGATACGCTATGATTATATACATGCAATATTTGATACCCTATATGTATATACATGCAATCTTTGATATTTTTAGGCACATAAAAGCAATCTTTGATAGTCTAGTTATATATATATATATATATATATATATATATATATATATATATATATATATATATATATATATATATATATATAAGTGTGTGTTTGTCAGATGTTTGTATAATAATCTTTGACAATAAACATTTGCAGCAACTGTAAAATTAATTGTATTGTTTGAATTGAATGAATTTATTATACCAGAACATTACCTATTTATCGACGAATTGTATAATTTTCTGTATCGACTATAATACCTGAGCTAAACAACTGCCATCATATTATATCCTGACTGTAAAAAGTAAATTATATTCATTTTAAACAACGTTGTTCACGACGGGAATCCTATATAGTGGTCCTGAACGTCAATGGTATGTAGACATCATTACCGTAAGTCTGTCATCGTTACCGTAAAGTTGTCATCTAATTTTTCCGAGTCAATTAATGCATGACTGAACGTTAGATCTTATAGATGATATTGGTGTGAATAGAGTGGAAGACGCATAACAAAGAAAGAAACAAGGAAATAAAGAAAAGAAGACTTGTCTAAGGAGCAAGGAAATCTAACCTTTTTTAAATTTTAAGTCATTAGTAGTTACATGAATACCAGGATTGGAATCATAATACACATTTAGTGGTACATAAAGTGAATGCTAATTCTTCTGCAGTCAAATATGTAAATATGCAATATGTAAATTATATCTTATGTTCAGTTCATATACAATGAGCTATCAAAGGCTTGTAGTTCCATAGAGAATGACTATGGTTAGAACTTTGAACTATTGATCAAAATCAGGTAACTGCATACCTTACAGGAGTTGATCCATTGTATTGAAATAGTATCAGATTTATGGTTATATACAAACGATAATGTAACACCTGTGCACTTTTTGTTCCGTATGCAACATGTAGTATTCATACAAAGGAAAACTGAACATATACAAATCAGTGGATAGCGGAAATCATGTACCTGTTATGAAGGTAACACTCGAGGAAAAGCAAAGTCATATGGTTTATACCATATATGTATACATGTGTGTGTCTGTATTTGACTATCGGAATATATAAACATGAAATAGGATATATGGTAAGTTACAAGCATCTTTACTAAAATAAAATTTTTAAAATGGATCTTTGTCATATAGAATAATAATCGATTATGAAATATATGTATAGCGTCATAATAACTGTTTCTCAAAACTTCCTTTAACAAGGTGTGTTTTCCATGGTCACTTAATTGGTTATTATATTCATTCGTGTGACGCTTGCCATCCTATGTATGTTGATTTATTTGTAAACCTCACTTGGAATCATTCACTATTGCATAAAAATAAAGTATAATGCAACCTACTGCATTACAAATTTCAAAAGAATTTAGAATCACTTTCATTAACGGGATTCTAAACAGGTGCCGACGTCTCTGTGTTGTTTTAACTTTCCATAAGTAGTGGAAGGTGCACTTTTGAGACACAACTGGAAGTCTAAGACTCGAGTAGAATGAGCAGACTGTGATCATATTAAACACATCTTTTTGCGGCACTATAGAAATTCAAAATGTGGACCATACTGAGGCAGTATAGAAATTAATCGTTAACAGTGGGACAATCAGCGGTCCTATAGAACTTTAAACATGAGGTTGGTAGTTAACAAATGAAACATATCTGAATGTGTGAATGTGGTAAGTATAGGAATCCGACGACTAACACTTAATCTTAGAAATAAAAAAAAACGACAGACATACTAATTTCACTTCGATAACATTACGCACACCATCAATCAGAGAAATCAAGGGAGTAAGAGGTGGGTGCGTCTGGGTTAATAAATACATATAATGATACCGATAGCCATAGAGGTCACTTATTTTGTTTTGATACATACATACATACATACATACATACATACATACATACATACATACATACATACATACATACATACATGCATGCATGCATGCATGCATGCATGCATGCATGCATGCATGCATGCATGCATGCATACATACATACATACATACATACATACTCACGCACGCCCGCATGCCCGCACGCGCACACACACGCACGCACGCACGCACGCGCACGCACGCACGCACACACACACACACACACACACACATACATACATACATACATACATACATACATACATACATACATACATACATACATACATACATACTCACGCACGCCCGCATGCCCGCACGCACACACACACACGTACGCACGCACGCGCTCGCACGCACACACACACACACACATACATACATACATACATACATACATACATACATACATACATACATACATACATACATACATACATACATACATACATACATACATACATACATACATACATACATACCCAAGAGGAATGGGAATTAAAATATTCAAACATACACGGACAAAATGACGGAAGGTGGTTTGAAAATTTGCATGGAAAATAGCCAATACAACTGCTAACACGGTCCACAGAATTTTGATCGCAATTTTGGAAACGCAAGTCTCATATACCGTCTTTGATCACACGGTAACCACTATCTGACAGAAAAACTATGAGTTTTGTGGACACGTCGCGTTCTCCATAACTTATCTGCTTTGCTTGTGTTTGTCAGTTATGTGGTGATAATGAGGGTGATGCTAAGTTTAACTCATGACAACATTTATTAGTCGACGAAGCGGCAATCCAAGAATCGAAACGAGATGAATAAATTAACTTTGTACCTCCACCCTGACTATAATTTTGTCTCAGATTTTATATAATCTTATTTACTTGAAAAAATATTCATTCGTGCTTTTACATCTTTTGTAGAATCTTTCTTATTATTGCGTTTATTGTTTCTTCGGTAGATTTATGTATTCAAATAATTATTCACTAAGAATTAAATTTTCATTACAATAATATTATTGGACAGAAACTTGAATTTGGAATTATAGTGAATTCATGGAAGTACTTGTAGAATTATATCCTTCTTCTTCTTCTTCTTCTTCTTCTTCTTCTTCTTCTTCTTCTTCTTCTTCTTCTTCTTATTATTATTATTATTATATTATTATTATTATTATCAGCAGCAGCATTATGATAATAATAATAAAAATATAATAATAATAATAATAATAATAATAATAATAATAATAATAATAATAATAATAATAATAATAATAATAATAATAATAATAATAATAATAATAATAATTATTATTATTATTATTATTATTATTATTATTATTATTATTATTATTATTATTATTCAAAAGACTGTTAATACATCACCTTGCTTCAAGCCGCTGGCACATTAACACGTTTGAGACTACAGACACTTCACCGTTTTCAATATTGAATTTAATTGAAATAGCAGTGGAATTTCATTAGAATTTTATTCATATGGACTGGTGATAGAATTTTATTGACTATGGGGTTTGGTTGGTTAATTCACAATATTGTAAGTAATTTATAAATTTTCACTTTGTTTTCAAGATAATACAGTTTTTGTTAAATTTTACAAACCTAAATGTTTTTTTTTTTTTATCTTTTCTGTTACTTTGGTTAAGACCATAGAGCTGAATCAATAATTCATATTGATTTCCCTTTTTTATCTTTTTGTCCAAATATGGAAATGGTAACACGTAGCATGCATGTGAGTGTAAGAGTTGGACAATAAGTAATATAAAAACGTTGAGACTTGCCAAAAGAAGCATATTTGTTGTAGGGTTTTGGAAGGTAATTTTCAGGTAATTTTCCTCCTCTATTTCTAAATGTTCGCATTATTATTATTATTATTATTATTAGTAGTAGTAGTAGTAGTAGTAGTAGTAGTAGTAGTAGTAGTAGTAGTGGTAGTAGTAGTAGTAGTAGTAGTAGAAGTAGTAGTAGTAGTAGTAGTAGTAGTAGTAGTAGTAGTAGTAGTAGTAGTAATAGTAGTAGTAGTAGTATGATGATGATGATGATGATGATGATTATTATTATTATTATTATTATTATTATTATTATTATTATTATTATTATTATTATTATTATTATTATTATTATCAGCAACAGCCATGCTGGAGAAGTGGGCCTTGGTTTTGCTGATTGTTGGTGTACCTACGGTAGTCTTTATGACATATTTCCTACTCGATTTCTGTTTATATCGCTGGAAAAAGAAATTGGCACGTGAACAAAGCCTAATGTGGTATCGCTCGCCTGATGCTCCTCGTCTGGATATACCACGTATACGGATAGAGGAAGAATTTCTACGCCCGTCATACTTAAACAACTCAGCAATAGAAAATAGTACGTTTTATAATTCTTACCTATCAGACGAAGAACAAGGACAAGATCGTCACTCTGGCAAATTCGCTGATACAACGGAACAGGATGAAGTAACGGCCTTAACATATTCTGAAATACTGATTGGAAAACAAGCCGACTTACGAACGGAGGCAGAAATAAAGAAAGTAAGAAACATGCGCTGTATCAAAATAGAATTGAAGGCAAAAACCAACCTTATGACTTGATTTATGTCAATCCACCCACTTGCGCAAAATGGACTCTAATACCATATAGTTGCTGTAAACTGTCTAGAAAGAGAATCCCCCCTCCAATTTTTGTATCCAATCCAATGAGGAGTTCGATGCATAAAAGAACTACAGTTTCGTTTATTAAGCGTTCGAGCAATTAGGAGAATAGGTGCAGTAAATTCAATTGTTAAAATGACAAGATGGAAAAAATGGAGTTTTCTTTAAATCTTAATCAACCTGGACCTTCTTTCTCTAAATCTTTGGAGAGTTTGATATAATTAATTTCGAAGTAGCGTTAAATGTGTTTCTAGTCTTGACTTGAATTTGTGAGGATCCACGATGTTTCAAAAAATTACATTGAAACCTCTCGAGCCGTTCTGGATTTAGTGCAAGCCAAGTACTTGCATATCCGTAGTCAGCCACTTCAGTTTTGGCTAGAAGTTATTAATACACAAATTTCAAAGATTGCAACGGAAATATCAGACTATTATAACAAATGTTCCTTATATTTTCCATGGAGTGTTTTGTATTGTAACAGAATATTGGAATGGAAGAGAATCGGGGTACCACAGAGGGATTAGACGTACTTACATTCTGAACATTTTCTGTGACACATAAACCGTTAAAAGAGTGTTATGAAGTGAATCGACAAATGTTTATAATATTTAAACTAAAAACAAATTCACATATGGTTCCGTTAAGATAAAAGGTATTGTTAAACAAATGTGATTAAAAGTAATTTAATTGTTAAGGAGGAAATGGAATATTTATTCATCCCTTATGGTAATACAAAATAGAAACGTATGGTTCAATTATTGCTTATATGTAAGACACCTTATTAATGGTTATTTAGGAATATTCTTATCATGAACAACCTTTACCAAGTGATAAGTGTAGGCTCCTACAAATGTAACAAAAGAAAAAAGAGTGAATTAAACAAGCTTTGTACATTTTAACAAAAAAAAAACAAACAAGAAAAGCAATGTAAAAACATGAAATAGGAATTGCGGTTTGTGAAAATAATCCAAAATGTAATCCTAAGATTGAATAATATCAATCCTATCTCTAAACAGTTCTAATTGAATTCACGTTCGAATCACGATGATGTTCCGATATGGAAGGAGATGATGTCAGATGATATCATTGTAATGATGGTAACAGTTCTTCGTTGAATTTTGTGAATCAAGAATAATATTCCGGCTTTTGAATTCCAAATAATTTCCATTGAATGCTTTTGTCCAAGACTTTGATGAACAACCACATTTGTTTCCAGAGAATATAAATTATTCTTAAATAACAAATAACTCAAAATGGCAACAACACCAACATAACTCCTAGCTCCTCAAAATATTATATTACAAATGAATGATTTTAATAACAATGGCCTGTTTTAGATCACATGAGAACGTGATTTCTTACTTGAACATCGTAATAAAAATGTCATTTGTCACGTAGCTTAGAATGGCCCTATCTAAAAGATCTCCTTCTCACCCTAGAAGTGAATAATAAAAATACTGTTTACAACATGGATAACAAGTGGGCTGGACATGACCTTGGGAATAGCCAAACATTTCTACTTAGTGTTTACTAATTTGCGAATCAAGGTCTGTTAAAAATAATGATAAAGTAACAGTTACGTTCAAAAGTGAATATTCAGTAAAGAGATTCAAATCCAATACAAATTATCATTGCAATTTAAATATAATAAAACAATTTTAAAAAATGAATATAAAATAATACCAATGCAATTTAATGACATATTCGTAACAAGAGTAGCAATGGACAGAAAAATGATCTTCATCATCATCATTACGGTTTCGTATCGTTCATGAAAATTAAAAGATAGGGTTTGAAAGTTCTGTAATAATAAACTAGTTAAAATGGTTTAAATATCTTTATACACATCAACGGGTAGACATTTAAAAAACAGAGTTATTTGTTATTTAAGAATATCATGTTCTCAACCTACCTATGATCACTATACTAGAGCATCCCTTGAACACGTTTAAATTTCTAACTTATAATGAACACATTCAAATACTAAATATCATTGTAAACCTTAACAAGTGAATGAGGAAAATTATAACAAATATGAATCTTAATGTGTTTAACAGTGACTCGTTCGTTTAAAGGAAAACACCAGAAATTGTATGTCCTAAAAGTCAATTCGCTCAAAAGATGTATAAACCACATACTTTTCAAACTTAATTCATATAATGACATCTTTCAATAAGATAAGTTATTTATGTCCGGACTTATGTTTGTACTATCAAGTCAATACTTTTGAGTATGACAGTGAATCTGGATTTGGTACTGGTTCGAGGAAATATGATATCAATTGATACAAAGAATATTAATTGATATTACTTAATAATAGAGAAGCATGCAAGACTGAGATGTACTTTTAATATGTTTGTATGTGTGTCCGTGTATGTTAGTGTATGTCTGTATATGCGTTAAATTTGTTACGTACCTTTAACAACTGTTCACTCCTATTGCCACGATGTGTGCATTGTGGAAGTTGATAATGATGTCAAGCACTGGAACATCATGCCACAGACATGTAGCATCATATACCAACCGAAACCAGGCCGACCAGTCCTAAGTTTTTGGTATTACTCGCATGGTGTTCGAACCAGAGATCTTCCGATGCAGAGGCAGACGCTCTAACCGCTTATGCCACCGGAGAGGTCAATACACACATACTGGTACGTATATGTAATTAAATTGTTTGAGTGCTAGTTTTAAAATTCTTAATTATTTTGCTTTTGTTTCATTAGATTTTATTGTAATAATTATTTCTATGGGATTCGATATTTTTCCCAGTAAATTCAGTTTCTAAAGAAAGTAAAAAGCATTACCATAGCACTATTGTAGCTCACTCTGGTTCATAAAATTTAGCAGCAGGGGGGGGGGTGAACCCTACAAATTTTTGCGACAAAATCGATTAAAGCCTCAGAATGCCAAATGGAGCCTTCCTACGAAATCTCATATTTTAACCAAAAAAAAATAAAGACTCCATTTTACAAATGGAGCCTTAGCGATTTTGTCGGCAATACATTGTCATAACCACCCTCGAAATTGCTGCCATCTACGTCGCAAATATGTTGTCATCTCACCCCCCCCTGCTACTGATTAATACAAATTATTTAACCGAATATTTGATCAAGTCCAATACGATATCGTGACCGAGGGTCGTGTAAATTTATTGTTATAAATCCATATGGGACAGACTGAGCATGACTAAAGTAATTTCTAAATTCATTGAAGTCCATATCGGAACACCATGTCTGCCAAATATTTCGTAGCGTATGTGTATCAACGCCATTGAATACAGCAAGAATATTACAGTTATCGCGAATCACTTTTGGAATTTGAGTGTAGCGTTGAGTGACATATATCACGTCAGTGTTTTTATGCCTACCTCGGGAAAATATTCTAGCAGGGTTCTTTTGATTATCTAACATTACATCATCGTACACTACAAGATTGTTTATGTCTCCATCGAGATCTTCTACTGATGGTGCATCATTAATATCAGTAATAAAGTCAATTACACTTTCACCTTTAATTTCTAATGCATTTTCATTATAATCTTTTAGCACTTCATAGCACCGTTGATCATCTACAGATGGGGCAACAAAATATAATTTATCCCACTTCATAAATCGCATTATCAAATTAAGCAGCAATTGTGTTTTACCCGATCCAGATGGTCCAATTATAATGGCACGGATAGAATTCGGAAGCGCTGCGTGGTGTTTTACTGGTTCTCTTTTTTAGTCGCTGAAAAGTCAATTATATTCATAACTCTATATATAAATTATGGATTTATATTGTGTTAAATGTAAACAGCGTACTGATACAACCGATCAGACAACCATTACAACTAAAACAATAGACTAGCGCTTACTGGTAAGTGTGTAACATGTGGTACAAAAAAATTTCGATTTTTAAAAAAAAGCAACTCGGAGGTGATATTGCCGCAAAACTTGGAAACCTCCCCGGAACCCCATGGGCAAAATACCCCGGAGAAAAACACCTTCCAGGTTATAGCTACTGTGGTCCCGGAACGAGATTAGATATCAGACTTGATGATCAAAATCAGTCCCGGCCTGGTGAGTATCCGATAAATGCTATTGATAAGGCATGTCATGCTCATGATGTTGCATATAAAAGCAATAATTTGCAACAAAGACATATTGCGGATGTAAAATTAATTCATGCGTTAAATGCTATTCCCGATAAATCCTTCAAAGAAAAATTGGCTTCATGGTTGGTCAAATCAGCTATGAAAGGCAAATTAGTGTTAGGTGCTGCTAATTAAAAACACTAGTGTTTTTATAGTATGGAATCTATTTATTATTCTCCGAAAGGATACTGGAAGGGTAAAGCAGCAATCAGTAAACTCGCTAACGTTGCAAAAGTGAAAAAGTCCACTGCGAAAGATTGGTTATCCAAACAAGCTATATGGCAAATTTATCTACCACCGCCTAAACAAATTAATTATTCTCATTTTGATGTTACCGTACCCAATGAAGTTCATCAGGCTGATTTATTGTTTTTACCACATGACCATGGTTACAAATACGCGCTAACTGTAGTTGATATTGCGAGTCAATTTAAACAAGCAGAACCATTGAAAACAAAGTCAGCTTCTGAAGTCGCTTCTGCATTTGAAAGGATTTATAGACGAGGTCCTCTAAGATGGCCATATCTATTACAAGTTGATCCTGGCAAAGAGTTTCAAGGTGCTGTTCTATCAACAATGAAAACTCATAATGTTACAATACGACGGGGACATACTGCGTTACATCGTGATCAGGCAATTGTAGAACGATTTAATCGAACTCTTGCAGAACGGTTATTGGGATATCAATATGCAAAAGAATTCATCCAAGAAAAACGATCTCGTGAATGGATCCAAAGGTTACCGAGTGTAGTTGCAGCGTTAAATAACGAGATTACTCGAACTATTAATATGAAACCAAATATTGCAATACAAAAAAATATATTCCCGAACAACCACAGCGGGTTAGTACTCAGCCACTTCTCGGTGATGTTACTGTGAGATATTTATACGAAGCAGGAGAGCTTGAAGGTCGTAAAAGAAGAGCTACTGATACTATATGGAGTGTTACAACGCATAAAATTTCAACCATAACGCGATCAACTGGTAGACCTCCAATCTACAGATTGGATTCAACTGCACCTCAGCGTGGTTTTACACGCGAACAACTACAAGTCATTCCGGACGATACTCAATTACCGCCACATGGTCTTAACTAGCTCCGTTACGTCTATTACACTCAAGACAGGTCAACATCACATTGTTTCTGACATGACCAAGATTGTTATTTTTTCTGTCTACGGTGAATTGTCGAGGGTCTTTATCCGAATACTGCCAGTGCATTATACAATTGCAACTGGCGCAGTGATTATTCTGTTGTTCTTTTAATGCGATTATTACTTCAGCATCAATATCAAATTCTCGTTGTTTTTTTTGTCCTGCTGTTTGTAACCAGAGAGTTTTTTTATTAATGATGCTAATATCAGTGTTGTCATCGTTTGCATTAAAATCATCATCGAAAACAATCCTTCGTAGTTGATTTATTCGTCGTACTCTGGACACTGCGAGATAGACTAAATTTAACCATTCAATGCGATTATCAACTATCCAAACAATTGTATCCGTGATGGTCAATCCTTGTGACGAGTGTATTGTTGTTACATAACCAAGCGTCCATGGTGATTTATCAGCGCATAATGCATCTTCTACAGTATTGATATCAACTAACACAATATCATTTAACACTATAATCTGTTTCTCCGTCTGGCCTGGAATTTCAACTTCAATATTCTGCTTTCGTGTGTCCAATGGTCTATAATACAACGGTACTGGAAACGTTTGGAATTTTTTCTTGTGTAGCTCAAACAACTTTTTCTGAAGTGCGTCTCTGACTATCTTTCTACTTGCTACTACAAAATCATTTTTTGGTCTCCATGTTTCCCAAAAATCATTCATAGGCGTTTCAGAAATTATTTCACGCGCTACTTCACATTGAGTTCTATCGTGTTGTAATCTAATTAGTTTTTAAACTCACGTAACTGCTCATCGAGTGCTCTATAGTCAGTATCAAT